>JABSMR010012411.1:0-27380 GCA_018902295.1 Dusona sp. PSUC_FEM 10030013 | reverse complement strand
CTCGGAAAATATTCGAATGCGCCAAAAATCCTCTGGAGGGAAATTTTATAACATCAAAACGAAGCTCTGTGCAAAATTTCAGCTCGAAATTCGGTTATCAGCTTTCGGAAGTTTATCCAAATAATGATGGTAATGAAGTTCGATCTTCTTCTGACTCTGGACTTGAAGATATTGAACAAAAAATGGGTGTTTCTTCACGTAAATGACAGCGTTTCAGTATTCAGTTCCTTTCAAATAATTATCGAATTTATGTTTTGAATTTCTTCCCAATTAATTTACAGGAAAACCTATGATGGACCTCTTACGCAATCTGTGTGACGAAAAAAAGGCCCTAAGAGAGGCACAAGGCGCAGCGCACAGAAGTTGCAATAGAAACAATGCCGTGGCTAATAACAATCAGCTGGTGAATATAAGCGCGTTTTTTGTATTGATCTACATTTTTCTCAAATTAAAGTTACATATAAAGTGCGAGACTATCTCCTACGCTTACTTATCGAATTTTGTATATTGAAAATCGAAATTGCTCATGAGGGAAGCAACGTTTTTGTTACCTGACAGCAATGGCGTACCGCTGAAAGCCAATTGACTTATCAATCGATGGGAAAGTCATTGGTCCTTGCTCTGTTCGATTCAGAAGTAATTTACGAGGGAACCCGAGTAAAATCAATAAAATTGCCGTTCGTCGTCCTGGATTGGATAAACATATCATGCTTGTAATCGAAAGTTAATTTCAATCATGAATAGATACTAAATATTTACATTTGTCAGCTGTAACTTTGTGATAGGACAATTTGGAGGGTTTTCTCTCCTATATGTGCCCTTAAACTAAAAAATTCCAATAATTTTTTTTTCAAGAATTTAGCATTTCGAATCACAAATTTTTTTTTTTCTGTTCCAATAAAGAAGTACGTTTCTATAATTGGTTAGATCACAGCAATATAATTTTTGAAGAGAAATGTCAGTTTGATGAGCGGGAGCTCGAAAATTTATTAACAAAAAATACCGAGCAATCATTCAATATTACACATATGCAATTTCAGAAGTAGTAAAGGATAAATTCCCCATTTAATTCAAACGACGGGTTTTTGGCATGGCCATCAAGAATATGCTGAATAATAATCAGAAGAAGAATAGAGATGCGGCACTCGACGATGAATTTTTTAAATAATTTCAACAAGAGTGTGATGTGTTTGATGTATAGAAAAATAAAAAATAAAAATTGTAGCAATTATTTACAAAATGTTTCGTCAATGGAATGATTTTTATCTGTGATCTATGAGCAACATATATACCGAAAAATACATTGCAAATAGAACATCGAAAAAATATATTATACATAAGTATATTTTTCATAAATATTTTCGATTATATGAATTACATAAATAAAAATATGATTCGATTGTAGATGTTCATACTATATTTTCAAATAAATTACTTTTATTTAATATAAAACCGATTTTCTCTCCTCTCTATGATAAGCTCGGAAAGAGCTGATAATTTGTGAAGATCGAATCTAATCGCGTGATATATGATAAATTCGATTTGACCCATGATGCGAGTATATTCAAACGTTATTCTTCTTGCCAACTAATAAATCGGATGCCAATTGACTGCGGAGTGAATAGCCGAGTTCTGGTCGCGGCAGGAAAATTTTGGTACAAAATTATAATAATTAACTTTTTTTCTATAGAATTTATGAGATTCACGTGTAAGCATCCATTTGAAAAGTGCCGAGCTAACGATGTATCGCTTTGCTTTATATAGGAACATAAATAATGGCAAAGTACACAAGAGACAATAAAAGTAAATGTGTTCAACGAAAGCTCGATGATTGTATGGGGTTTCGAGGCCTCGTTCACAAAAAAGTTTCAAATAAAAGAGAAAGAGAGAGGGAGGGAAAAAATGGGAGAGGAAGAAAAACATAAGATGAGGGAGAGAGAGAGAGAGAGAGAGAGAGAATTAAAACTGCATCATTGGCCGGAAAGGGCGAGCAAAAATAATGTGTCACCAGACACCCTCGCCACATGTGGCCACCCATGTTGGTTATATACCAACATACTGTGCATATATACATAAATATATATATGTATCAAGTTTAAGGAATACATGGATCGTGGCGCGTAGGCAGGTAGGAACGTAGGTGGGTGCGAGAGACTCACGATAACGTTCTGGCTACTCTTCCTCGTTGGACACTTCGAACACACAGGCGTTTCTATCCTCTCGCTCTTCCCCCTTGAGAGCAAATCGCGCGATATTAATGCTCACACTTTCCCATTTATGCTCGAAAAGATACCCGTCAATAAATTTTACCGATTTCTGCGAATCCTCCAAACAAGTTCGATTGGCTGAGCCGTTGAAATGTAATCGCCGAGATATCGAACTCGTTCGCGTTCTTCATAGACATCAAACGGACTTTGGGAATTTTTCTTCTCGTTCTTCGCGTTCAAAAAATCACCACCGCAATTGCTGTCATAATTAAATGATTAATTTGGTAATTATGAACGAGGGCGAAATGATTCGGTGCAAGAATTATAGAATAATCTGAACGATTGGGTTTGTGTTTCGTAAAAGTGATTGGAGACACCGTTTCTTTTTTTTACCTCGACATGATTTTTTTTACCAGTGAAACGAGGCCTTAGTGTCAAAAGAAATGAAAAACATTCGATAATAAATGATGAGCAACTTATGAATGTTGTTAATATGGATTGTGAGTGATAGCAAACGTTTGAAATGGTCAAACGATGACCGGTGAACGAAATCAGGTATAACAAATGTTGGCTCCGGCTCGATTACGAACCGGTCAGTTTGGTAAGCTAGCTGGACTTCGGGATATCGAAGCATCGAGGTGGGGGGCTTTGACGATTCTTATCTAGTCCCATGACAACTCAAGACTCGTCAGGTTAGCTCATCGTTCTCTCGTTCATTTTAATGGTGAAGAAAATTTGAGGTGTGTACTTGACATACACATTTAACGTTCTATTAAACTTTAAGAATAAGCCTCGAGTATATACGCATGCAGATGTATAACTGTGTGACAGTGTTGATGTGATTCGGATATGGCTAACAGTTATACCACCATGACCATGGAACATTAATATCCCAGGCATAATCTCCTTGGTTATGAATTATCGTTAAGGGCACTTGACAACTCGTGACTCCTCGTTACGAGAGAAGACCTCACCTTTTCCGCTACTTATACACACACAACTAAAAAAACACCATTTATATTCACACGTATACAAACACACATATGTATAAACAACACTACAAAGACTCTTTACTAAAAACGAGAAATTCTCATTTATGAATTGGAGATTGAGTCTTCTTTTCACGAGGCCTGAAGATCGTGGAATTTATGGATATTCGAATGCGCGGACATAAAATACCGATTTCCTGCCGTTACTACGATCATTTCAAAATTTATCACACACGCGCCAACAGACGCAACGGCGACGTACAAAACTTGCTCGTTTATAGTACTTTTTTCTCTTATTTTTATTATTCTTCTTATTCTTTTTGGCATTTATTTTTTACGATTGCCAGCATCCCGTGGTGATCATCGCGAGACTGGCTCAACAACTTTTGAATAGTGTCATCGATTGGGTATGAAATTGTTGAGAGATAAATTGGGCAGAGATGCGATTAAACAAAAAAAAATGTTCAAAATATGTGTAAATTGGGAGAATTCAGGAATTTTTGTTGCGTTTTTCCTCATTCATATTTTTGACACACCTTTTAACAATTTAAGGAAATATTACCGAATAAACATTGCTGTGAAAAATCACAAGTGTGTTGTACAACTACGGAAATCTTAAAGATCTGTATCGGTACTAATGTGCCTTGAGACCTTATGGATACTTGTTCCCTTTACTGAATTCTGTACACCTCTGATCCTTCTCTGGTTGTGTTTGAGGTGGCTACAAGTGGGCGTATTTTAAGACGCATTCGTTGTACTAGAGAAGACGAGAGAGTGAGAAAATGTACATACATATATTATGTATGAAAGAATATCTTGAGGATCGCCACCGATCTCGGGCTCGTACGTGGGTGGCCTGAATGTTGCATTACATATACGGTTATTATTGCCTCTGGCATATCCATCAATCGATATAGCAAGATCATACGTATATATATAGCACATGTATGATTGCACCGAGAATTATGGCATTCAAGTTAGTAATACCGAGGACTTTTCGTCGCTACAGTTGCCTCGATAGATCTCGGTACGATATGAAAAATGGACGATACTCTATTTTACGAAAAGAAGGTTTCAGTATAACGACAGATCTTTATTAAAAACAATTTCGAATTAGGAAGTAAGATATTAAAAATGATTATTTCAAACTAATAATCATAAAGTTATCGATTTAAAAATCACAAAATTTCTGTTTTATAAAGTTTAAACCCGATTTGAGTGGTGTGGAAAAATGAAAAGTGATAAAACTCTTATTAAATCGCAATGCCTGAGAGGAAATCGAATAAATCAAATATTCTCACAAAATGTCGATCTTTCCTACCTGTTTGAATAACGCCTCAAGTACTATACGAATAAACGTCAACCAGAAGATCGACCATCGCTCTTCCACTTCAGGATTCATCGTCCCTTCCCCTATACTTCTCTGCTTCCCGGTAATAATATCCTCATCTTTTCCCCTCCCGCTCTCATCTCCTGGTTGAATGATGAATGAGACGGTTCACGAACGTGGGGAGTAACGCATTGGGTGTGCACTCTCTCGCTGCATATCCATGCATTTATCCCTGCCGCGTTCGAATTTCTCCCTTACATGTATACATATATATACGAGCATACACATAACTCAATGCACTTGGTATTAGCCGCACCCGATTTTCTACCCGGCCCATTCGATCGTCGTGACGACGAGAGATCGTCCTCCCGCTCTCAACGACAAGAGAAAAAGAGAGAGAGAGAAAGAGAGAAAAGTGATCGCCACTCCTTCTCCTCCCACGAATAAACGCTCAACCCTCTCTCCCACCTCCCCGAGATTGTTTTCTCTCGCAAAACGTTACCTCTTCCAGCCTTCCTTTTCCCCTCATATTTGCTCCTTCTGCTCTCCGTCCGAATAATTTGCATTCCGAAAGAAAGAGCAAGAGAGAAGGCGTCGATGCACACACGTTGCTATTCTAATATATACTCCGATCGGATTGCAACGTGCGCACATGCCCTCGAGCTATACTCTACACATATATATATGTATGCGATGTACACTCTGTGGAAGCTGTTCAAGATTTAGCTCTGCTACCACCAACATTTCCCACTCTCTGTTCGCTCTCTACACCGCAACTTGTGTATTACGCTATATTGCTCTCGCTTCTGTGTCCCTCGAGCTTATTCCACTTGCGCCTCTCCCGTATCAACCGATCTTACCAATTTATTCACACATATACACACATTAATATTATGTGCTCATGAATTATGATTATACACGAGTATGTAAATACTTGGGATTCTCCGGAATCAAAAGTATGTTTTAAAAGGATGTAATAACGAAAAAATGCTGCATCGGTTAATCCGACATGTCAAATTTATAAAGAAATGCTACCATGACCTTGACGTTTGAACAAAAAAGCTTCTTCCTCGGAATCCCACTGGTCCCGATTTCCGAACATCGAATCATTCGAAAATATCAAATCGCAATGGAAAAAATATAATGAAAAAACAATTGGAACTGGTAAAATTGTTATTGGTATGGAAAAATTGGTGAAATTCGATCGAAAACTTTAAAAATTCAACAAAAACTTAAAAAATGAAGATAAATGCGAAAGCCAAACAACATTCTGTATATAGGAAATTCGAATACGAATCGAACAAGCACTATCAGAAGTCTCAATTCTGAACATTTGCGGTCATTTTTGTGAAGTGTCCAAAATGGTGAAAGTTTTTTGACTTTCTATATTTTTAAGTGGCTTATTTTGACGCATTTTTAATCGAAAACACCTATTATTTTAAAAATTTTCATGATAAATCAAAGAAAATAAAATTTATTAAAAAATGTTCAAAAAAGCTGACAAAAAAATGTAAAAAATGGCAAACTTTTCATCCTGATATATCAACTTTTGACGACACTGCATTACTTTGAATGTCGGGGAAAAAGATGCATATTCGAGAATGATTATATCTTTTATTTCGAAAAACAGCCAAGTTTTCCTGAGCGTTTTGGTCTCGAGCGTTATGACAAAAGTTGTTTTTAGAGCAACAAGGACATAAAAATAAAAACCTCTATGTAAAATACGTTTCCTTAGTCCAGCCGGAGCACTTATCTGTGTCCGGAGATCATCTGACCGATTATATGCGTGTGAGACGACACGGGGCGAGAGAATGAGAAAGATCTGATGTCGTACAGCAACACGTTGCACATTCGTGTATATAAAAAAGAAGTGAAAAAACAAAACCCTGAAGTGGCTGAGAGGAGAAAAAAGAAATGGCATGAATGATGGAGAAGAAAATGGCGTTTGAGTGAGTCTGGTATATATTGGACGCGAGACGACTGAGCAAAGAGACTGAGAGAGAAACAGAAAAAGAAATAGAGAGAGAGAGAGAGAGAGAGAGAGAGAGAGAAAGAGAAAATCAACTTGATTATCCAAAGTCAAAAACGGTTCTGTCCAATATAAAGCATGGGGGAAGAAAAATAAGGGCGGGAGAGAGAGCAAAAGCCCATGACAGTTTATCCTGTGGTTTGACTTTGTACAAGAGCTCTCCTCGCTACCTGAATATAATACTAGTGATGTTCGTGCGTACATTTATATCGAGAGGAGGGGAGAAAAAAGGGCATAATGGCGTATGTTTGGACATATTACAAGGGGAGGAACGTAAGTTAAGTCCTTTTGAAAATTGTCAGCGGTAATAGCCGAGTATATGAGGTGGATGGGACATCACACAGAGTGTGGTGGCATGCGGCGAACCGAGCTTCATATTTTATAACGGGAGGTTACCTTTTATCCTCACGGCTACGGGTGCACCCAGCGTGTCGAATAGAATATACCCGGGACGAAGATGACGACGATGACGACGAAAACGACGACCAAGAGAGGGCGCTCCAGGCTTTCTCTCTTTTTCTCTTATATATTATATACGCGATAGGTATTTTGACATGCCCGAGAAATTAGTATAATAAAGGAGGTTAGGTAAAGCGCCTAAGTGCCTAAACACACGCCGTAAATCAACCCCTGGTGGCCGTACTTATTTTCTTTCTCACTCCCTCATCCTTCTCTACCTTTTTCTTTCTCATTTTATTTTACTCCTTTTCTCCCTTTGCTTTCCCGTAGCTCGCTCACTTGCTCTTCTCGAGAAAAACTTTTTTTTAAATAACTACATATAGATATATTTATGTATTTAGTCGAGAGAAAGAAATATTTCTCTCGAAGCAACAGCAGTAGAAAATATGGCATTTGATCGATCGCGATACTTTGCTCGTAAAGATTCTCGTAGCGGTCTTTATCGCATTTTCGACTTCAACTTCTACTTGGGAAGCTGCCTCTTTCCTCGCTCGCTCCCTCTCAATTATATTGACTGGCACACTCGATCTTGATTATCCTCAAAGTTATTTTATAGTTTTTAATTTATACTCAGCATCGTTTTCGATCTGTATAAATTCGGAATTGCCGAAAAAAAATCAGAAGCTATCAAAGTATAAGAACAACTTTGCTTGACATTAGGCATTATTACAAATATTCTGAAATAATCCTTTGAAAAATGAAGGGAAAAAAAATTGGAGCAAAAATTTGGTAGAAATGAAAGAAAATTGAAGTATTTTGGTATTTTTTTCCGAACTTTTCGTGTACTTAATGTTTTAATTGGGATTGTATTGAAATTGTAACTTTGCGATTTGCAAGAGTTTTCATGTACGAAAGTTTTCTCGATCGAAACTTGCCACATCACAAAATACGAAAGTACTGGGGTGTGTAGTACGACTTTTATTGGAGGAGCTGGTGAATTTTCTCTCGAGAGTTTGCCTTCACCAATTTAAAAAGAACGTTTTCACGTTAACCCGGAGACGAGTGAAATAGAAATAGAGAGAGAGAGAGAGAGAGAGAGAGGACGTAAAGACTGCAGTGCATACAGACATGCAGGGTTGTATCACCTCGTGGAGGGGAAAAAAAACAAGAAATAAAAAAAGCCGAAGTGATCATTTTTTTTTATTCTTTTCGCTGGAGTTCGACGATCGATTTCTTTCCGCGAAGCGCGGAAACGCGCGCCGATGTTGTCGTTTGTACGTGTTGTATCCCCGGCGTCGCGCGATAAAAATTGTCCCTTTTTTTGTTTTATTTCTTCTCTCGCGATCGCCCTTTCAATTCGCGAGGGGCGTGAATCCCCGTGGGTTTTGACGCGTTACCGCCCATTGATTATTGAAGGAAGAGACGCCATTGGCGAACGTGGTGAGGTGTAATAAACGACATGAGTCGAAGTTCCCCTTCGCCGAACGATCAAGCCACGCCTACTCGACGAAACGGAGCCGGTGAATAACTCGCTGGAGCGAGTAAGACGAACGATAGAATACGCTGGAGTGGGGAGAACCGGCCACGGTAAAAAACGGGAGTGGGAGATGCTGCGCGCGCATTCGAGCAGTGAGCGTGAACGGGAGCGCAACGGGGATTACCCGAACGAACTGACGGACGTATCGGAGGCGCGGCAAATGCGAACGGACAAGAAACACTAGTTCCTCTCGCTCTCGCTCTCTCTCTCTCTCTCTCTCTCTCTCTCTCTCTCTCTCTCTCTTTTCGCTTCGTCTCCTCGTCAACTTGTTCTCTGTTGCACGCTCAGTCACGGTGGTGGGGTGCGAAATAACGTGGGAGGAGGAGTAGGAGGTCAGTGGAGTTCGGGAAGTCGGTGAGCGCAGACGCGTTATGCGCCGAGCCGGATCGTCCAATCTTTCCCGTTTATAAACCCCAAACGCCAGATAGTGCGTATATACGGTTTCGTCGGCACACTTCGTACTAACCAAATTTTCCAAATAATAGTCCACCGCTATTTTATCGCCTTTTCTTTTTTATATTTTTATTTTCTCATGTGTTATAAAAACGATTTGAACGTGAATTCATCGCGGCAATAACGACGGTTCGAGAAAAGCGCGATTTTTCAACAGCGATGGTTTTGACGCTCCATTTGGTGTTCACCTTGAAATAGCCTTAAATCCAAATTAGATTTTTTGGAAAAACGGTCATTGAGATATCCGGTGGCAACGAGATCGGGAGTGAAAGTTGCCCAGTTGGAAAAGCACCAAAGACTACATTAAAAACAACCGGAACGAAAGATCCCGTCGAAAAATCCTCGAGAAAAACAATCCGGGAATCGTGGATTTTTGAAAAAAAATTGTTACCGTTGTTATTTTTTTTTTCTGGTGCGGGTGCGGTGTGGTTTTGTGTTTTTATTAACGCGCGGAAGAAGCAGGAGGGCAGGAGGGATGCCTGCAAAGGGGGAGAGGGGTAAAGCAACGGACTTCAGCATCGCGGCCATCATGGCGCCCAGGGGTCCGTCCTTCGGACATTACCACCTGCAGGGTCTTGGTAACACGGCCACCAACACCGTGGAATGCAACGGCAAACCTTTCGTCACCACCCCGAGTCTCGATCATCGTGAGTCTCGATATTTATCACTATTTTATTTATTTCTTCCACTCCTCCCCCCATTTTTTCTTTTTCCAATGCACCCTAAAAACAAATAGGGCAATAACGATGACATGGATTGAGGGAGGATGGATGGGAGATGAAGGTTTGAAGGGAGATTGGTGAACAATTTGCTTATCGCGCTTCTCACTCGTGTTTTCGTTCCGACGGCCACTCGAAGTTCCTGAGAGAATCCTCGACTTATTCATCGACACTTCGAAGCGGCTTTCAGGTCCTTCGAATCTTTCAACGGATTTGACATACACGTCGAAAGATCGAGGATGAGACAGCGTTTCAGAAGGGAGCAAAAAGCCTCCCTCTCAATTTATTCAAAAAAGCGCATACAGAACCTTCCAAATCGAGATCTGCTGGGAATCGAAAATTTTCACGCGCCCCTTTATTTTTTCAAGGCAAACGCACAAATTGTGGTACGAATGTCTAAGGTCAATTGATGAACGGATAAACCTCCCGAAGGAATAAGGAACTGTTCTTTCTCGAGGGAAAAGAGAAGAAAAAAAGCTGAGAATAAAGATGAGCCTGGCTCCGTGTTGAGTAACGCGATCGCCAAAGGATCTTAAGTGCCCCGGACGATCCCTTTTCTCCCTCCGTTGCCAAGCTGTGTATAATATAACTCGAGACCCTTTCGCAGCGTGTGATTCTATATACACGCAGTTCTGCGCCTCTTTTTCTCTCTCTCTCACGCCAACTCCCTCTCTATCTCTCTCTCGTTTTTGCCTGTCGTGCTCGATGGTGACAGGATACTGGGTGGTCTTGTACCGCGTTGTCCCTTTTCTTCGCCCTCTTTCTTTCGCACGTACATAACACTTTCCGTACATGAGCCAGCATACGTAACAAAAAAAAGGGAACTTTCCGGCCTCTTTTGCACATATTTCTCCTCATATTTCTTCATGCGCTCCTCGGGGCTGGCTCTTTAGCCTTGCTGGATACTTTTAATTGACAGCAACAACGTGTTGGCACGCATCAAGAATTTTTCAGTCTTTCTTTGCCCCGAGTATGGACCAAAAGATAAAGCAGAGACGCGAGAAGAGAGAATGCGCAGTTAGTGAGATGAAGAAAGCAAAAGAAAATGTGCCAATATAAACATTAATTCGAATAATACTCCGATTTAAATCAAATTATTATTTTATTTAAAATAAACATATTCATCTAAATACGTTTTACTCGGGGAAGCTGCACCGTAGTAATAATAACTTGACGGTCCATCAGACTCTAGTTGAGGCAGCCAAATAATTCAATCTTCGCAACAGCTAACTTTCAACGACAGTTCGAGGCATAATATTTTTAGACTTAATAACGAAGGGAGGTTAATTTAACGACTATAATTTTTCGAGGTAGTCAGAGAATTTTCAGTAGCTCTCAATGATTTCTCTCAATTATAATAATAATTTATGAGCCCCCCGGTTGTAAGTGGAATTCATATAACTCAAAAAGTTATTCTCACCAGGAACAAGTTTTTCCAACAAAGTTTTAGCGTCGAGAGCTCCTAAAATTGGACGCCTCGGTCTGCCAGAGTTGTTTCTCGCTATATGGAGTTAAGGTAAATTTGCTTTGTGTAGAAGTAAACTACGATATTGTGTGGCCGAAACTTCGTCATCCGCAGACGTGGTAAAACGATTGAGTGCTTGTGGCTATAAATATTACTGGTATTCACGGATCTTGGAAGGCAAGAAGACGAAAAAAATGTACATTTTTGCGGAAAAACACGAAAATATTTGAGCCATAAAAGACCGTAAGAAATATATGACGTTTTTCAGCCGTTGAATATGTTTGTGCAGGTATAATATTTTCTTCGGCATTTTTATAGCGTCGTTTAGCTTCGAATTCGTTTAATGGCAGCACAGATCACTATTGTGAAACTATTTATTTTACTCTCTATTCATTTTGGCTCTTAAATTAATAGGATAATCATCGAAATTTCGGTACTTTTAATAAATTTATTCTTCCACCACTTTTACGCAACAATCTTCAATCCCTTCTACAGAAAATTCGAAATTGCTGAAAATATTTTCTTCCCCCATACATATGTTGAAATCAAATGACAAAACGTTTAATCGTTGGTTTTTGGTAAAATCATATTTTCTCTTTTTTCTTTCTTCCATTCGAATTCATATTCTTTACCAATCGTTTCTCTCGTACGTAGACAAAAGATTGCAAATAAAAATGAACTCAAAATTCAATATACTTCTTTGCCTTTTCATAAATGGGAGGATGAAAAATTGCACGCAATGGATTTACCCACGTGTACAAATTGAAACGTACGTATACAATCGTGGTGCGTACGCGCCTTAAGCCAGCACGCATGTATATATTGACAAAAGACTCGTTTTAATGAGCGATAGAAAAAAAAACGACGAGTGGTTTGTTCTCTTTGGTCCATATTATTGCCGGATTGTTGCACATTTCGTAATGCAAAACTTTATTTTACGACGAAAAGAAAAATAAACACATTCCATCGCGTTCATCTAAATCCACGTTGGATATTTCGTTACTTACATAATGTTTTGTTAATCTTACACAAATATGATATTTCTCCGTGCACCTCCAATATTTATTGTATACACACAACCGAAGATATCGAAGTAGAATTAATTTGTTTCCGTTTTCGTTTTTTCGATTTACAAACAATAGTACATCGATAAATAAATCAATATTAGTAATGGCGGAAATTGACTAACCGATTGACTGCAGCATTTTTTCCTGAAAGATATAAAGAAGAGAAAAAAATGATTTAGGCGTATGAGTAAACAAATGGAATTGAACCCGTCAGTGGTTGCGCTACTTACACCCTGAACGTTGGTCGTGCGATGAGAGATTTTCTCACATTATAGTTTCAAATGCTTCATTTGATAAATAGCAACTTGAAAATCATTTCGCCAGAGGTTTTTGTGACTTTCGAACATATTTATTTCCTAAAAAACATTAGTACAACGATAATTGATAATATGAAAAAATAAAAAATGAAAAACAATAAACAAATCAAATTTTTATCGTACAGAAAAATATATTTGAAGAAAATGGAAATAATCTTAAATGATTTATGCAGCTTACAATTTTCAAGCAATTATCGTTTAAATAAAAGTGTGAGAACACGCTACAGATTAATGTTACAAGGAAATGGTTAGCCTTGAAAAAGTAGTGTTAATCATACATTGGATCGATCGTTGAAAAACAGAAGAAAAATGTGGCTGAAAAAATATGAGAAATCATGAGAGAAAAAAGGTGTTAAAAAAAGCAGTAATCGAAGAATTGGCCTCAAATGGATGAAAAAAAAAGTTGGTGTCGTTTAACGCGCGCGTTTAAAATAATCGTCATACTTACGAAGATGCAGCGATGAAAACATCATGTCGCCGAGTGTGGCAAAACACAAGGTACATTTTTTCTTCACTGCATGTTCTTACCGAGTAAAAGTGTAGGTTTTTCATGCACATATATAAATCTATATAAATCTGTACATATGTGTATACGTTCTCGATATATAAATGTGTAAAGTGTGAGGAAGATGGTTCTGAGGGTGGGCTTTATCGTACGAGAAGCGCAGCGAAAACCCAGCAGGATCGCTTCTCCATGTCCGAGGCTGTTCGTCCCGTCGGCGCATTTAATCCGTGCGGGTATATCTCTCAAGGAGGAAGAATAAGGAACGGGTTTCCTCTAAATTATACATAAATACGCTATTTATGCGGACATGCGATCGTCCGAGAAACGATGTTTTCTTTCCCTTCTCTCGCGATCTTCTTCAGCCCCTTAAAATTGAATGAAAACAGGAAAATATAGGCGTGCGAATCAACACAAAATCAATACAAATATCGTATCGAAATGGCCAACATCGATGGCATCTCGGAATTCCCGTTGAACGCGTTTCGAGACATTCGAATTGGTTTTCCACCCAACAAATTTCAAAATCGAGTCAAATTATCGGCTTCAAAATTTCTTTAACTATCTTCACATCTTTTCCTCAATTACCAAAATTCTTCAAATTTATTCCGTCGTCCAATAAATATAAATATTGTGAATATATACATTTCAAACCGTAATTGGAATTTTGTCTTTGATTTGAATCGATTTATGATCGCTTGAGATTTCCATCGATCGGTAAAGGGTTGTAGAATTTATAAAGTAAAATAATAGCAATAAGATATAAATTTTGTGAGGACGAATAAAGTGCATAAAATATGTTGACTCGTGGATACAAAGTTTATGGAAAATATCGAAGGCGAGATTGATAGCAAGGATTTCTCGATCGTGTACAGAGATGTTGAGATCGGTGTATAAATAATATCGAGAGGATCTGACCGCGTGTGATCGCGAAGACTCTCGAGCCAGAAAATTTTTGCCATTCATGACAGATAACATCCTTTCGAACATGGAAAAAAAAAGATACAAAAAACGCAATAGAATGAAAAGATGAAGAAAGGAAAAAAATGAAAATAACTCACTCCCGTTGCAAAGAAGTATCTGTATGGTGTTGTGCGAGTCTCGTATATGATAAAGTAAATGGATGTTCGGATAACTTGTTCGACGATATATACGACGTGTACGAGGATGCATATATTAAGAAGAGAGACCCGTTGAAGATATTTTGCTCTTGACAAAAAAGAGGGAAGAGAAGATTTTTAAAAGTAAAAAAGAGAGCGAAAGAGAAAGAAAGAGATTATGCGACAAGAGTACGTGTCGATCGGTACGTTGTCACATAATTTTGAAAAAAAAAAAAAAAATATCATCGCGTAAAATATGCGGAAATCGTGCAATCACGATTCGGATGCAATATTTTTTATTTTTTCATCATAACATCGTCGGTAATAAGTGAGGACTAATTATTACCATAAATTATCGCAAGTCAGATAAAGACGAAAAGCATCAAACTGCGTGATTATTCGATAACAAAACCCTTAAATTTCGACCTGGAAAATTGAAACCATTAAACTTATACCCAAGATTTTCAGATTAAGAATTTGTTAATCAACTGATTAACTTTTATATCATTAAAATACTGGAGTACTTTTTTTTTTCTCATTGGACAACAAATACATTTATCAATTTATCATTATTTTTTAACGTAAAAATATTCTTATTAGTGCTCCATATTTATTTACCTATTGAACAATTAAAAACATAAAGAAATCAAACTTTCATTTTCCCATGTGTTCTCATAATCATTAAACTAACCTGCCTCATTTGGAATTTTCACTTTGGGCACATCGCCTTGTCAAATAAAGGCTATTTATTCAGCCAATAAAAAAAAAGAAGAAATTCAAATACAAATAAGTAATAAACTTTGAACGATTTGGCATTCGTCATAGTATTAGGCACTAGAGACTCTTTTTATTCTGTATATACATATACAGACAGGCGTAATTCTCACTATTTCACCAAGCCAGGAGTAGCAACAGTACCGTAATATTTATTCTCAATGAACGATCGTAAATCAGATGATTATTTCTGCGCGAAGAACTCGAAATGTTGCGGGGCCGAAATTAATCACGGGTGTAAATCCTCACGGGCGTTTGTAGCTTTCTCTCTCCCTCCCTCTCTCTCTCTCTCTCTCTCTCTCTCTCTCTATTTTCTATGGGTATGTGTAGATGTAAAAGAGCGGGAGTTCGAGAGCTCTCGTCTATGTGCTTCAAATATACATTTATATATATAAAACCCACACACAACATACTAAACTGCGATCTGGCTGCTGTGCGAAGCGCGTTCGCGGGAGCTCGCGAGATAGGTAAATAGTTTGCATTAACTCACGTCAACGTGTGCGGGCAAATTCCCCTCCCTTCTTTTCCTCCCTCACACCCTTTAGTTCGTACCTCTATCGCGCAGCTCTCACGTCGTCGTCCATTATTCCTCTAACGAGAGAAATATAATAATCGTGAGTTCTCGCGCCCGATCCCGCGAAAACCATCGCGAATTGCAAAAGCAAATTGCGCCTCTCTACAGTACGGGGTGTTTCAAGTTTAATCGAATATTTGATTGTATTTACAAATTATTCTCTAATTTCGTTAATAATTATGTTCGCTTATTAAAAATCCGCAATGGTGAGAAAAAAATGAGGCAGTGGAAAGTAAATTTGACTTAGCTTTTCACTGCCTTGGTCCTAAAATTATTTTTTGCGCACGAAATAATTTTTTTGTTCAATTACAAATTAAAAAAATAAATTAAAAGCAATTAGAAATGGAGCGCAGATTATAAAAATTTTAACGATCAACGGTACTAATTATTTATCATAACTTGGCAATTAAAAAAAAAAAAAATAATAATTAGTTCTTGAGATCTGTATATAGATTGAATTTAAAAGCCACCATATACGTGAATACGAAAAAAAAATCATTATTACGAGGAAGATATAAATATGAAGGTTTACAAAGACCACCGGGTTAATATGACGAGAGAAGAGCGTAACATGGCTGATTAGCTGTTAAATACAATTGCATTAAGTGTACATCAGAACAAAATCAAGTTGAATTATAAGTCTCGTTGAAGTTCTCATTTTCTGGCTGGTATATACGTGGTAAAGTTCATAAACTTGTAAATTGATGGGAAATGATACTATGCCGGGAGCTCAACAAGATATTGCAGCATAATGGCGGTGTTGAACATATATCTGTATAGATACTTATATGGTTGTACTTTTAATGGTAGAAATATATGTAGCTCTATCATTAAAAGCATAGCTATATAGATATATACGATATTGAATGGCAATACGCGGCAGGAGTTCAAGTTCTAAACACCCACGGGTGTTAGAACCTCTCCTTTTCTTCCTCTGGCGCTGTCTCCCTCTCGCTCTCTAACGAGAAATATAATAATGGCAAGTTCGCGTGCTGGTCAATATAATTGCGCGATAAGCGTTCTCTCCCGACGAGCAATACAACTAAGAAGACTCACACTTTTTCCTACAACACCTCTAATTTATTTCATAGACAAACCTTTTCTCCGCACGAAACACACTCATTGGCTTTTCTCGTTCTGTCTCCCTCTCCTCTCGCAGTCTCGCGTTTCTCGCGCGACCAGAGTCCTCGAATTTTTTAACGTTTTCACCGGACATATATTTTTCGCCCTCTCGCGTTCACTGCCCAAACTACATCGTCCTTACACTCCTTTTCGCCGTGCTATTTTTATTTCTCCCCTTTCTTTTTCATTCGTCCTTGTCATGCTCGATTCAGGCGGGTAATTATTAAGCCTCGAACACATTCACGCGAGTAGAGTGACAAATATATTTCATCGATGGTTATATCGTGCTGTGAGAGCACATACAGGAATAAATGCTCGAGTTGTCCTTTTTTATTTATTTTTTATTGGCAGTATTAATTGAACTCAAGACTCCGCACAGGGTGCGATTCCACGCTCACTGCTGGGCTTTACAAGCACTTAATAATACCTGACAAAATGAAGCATAAGTTATGCGCATATATATGTATATACGCATTTATATCGTTGCTACTTTTCACGACAGTTGATTAAAAATAATTGAAATTAAATCCCCATTGAATACAGAAGAATCGGGTTTTAACGCTTGCTAATTCTCATCCACTGTGATTAATTACACTCAACAATGTTGAATGACGATGCAATTTTGCAAATAAACTATTCGAGGCGTGGAATTATTTATAATATTTTCTATTGAATATTTTCATAAATTCAATCGTTGGTCAACGATGAGCCGGAGAATTCTTTGGAGTATTTTCTGTTCGATCGTATCAGCAACGATTTGTTTCTACAATAAATTAACGGAAATAGTGAATTAACATTCTTTTATGTAGCGCGTAAATCTTTTTTTTCCTTCTCATCACTATCTCGGGGTTTAAAGATTTCTATCAAGATTGAAATGTTTTAAAACTTTCTTTATACACAATATTTTCATTGCTGTGCATAATCAATGAGAATAGACAAGTTTGTAGCTGTGCGTG
Organism: Dusona sp. PSUC_FEM 10030013; assembly: GCA_018902295.1. Classification (NCBI taxonomy): domain Eukaryota; kingdom Metazoa; phylum Arthropoda; class Insecta; order Hymenoptera; family Ichneumonidae; genus Dusona; species Dusona sp. PSUC_FEM 10030013. The sequence continues at coordinate 9,840 of JABSMR010012411.1, read as the reverse complement.
GATTTTTTCCTGTGACTCAATCGACGTTGATCGTCGTCTGTTGAATGAAGTGTTCGAGATATTAGGAATCTAATAAATGAATGAATGGTGGAAAAATCGATCTAAAAAAATGTTGTCGCGTCTAAAGATTCTCACAGTCCGAGACTCGATTCCGTTATGCCGTATTTCACGGTCGCGATTGGCGAGAGGAGTCTCGCACCCACTGTGGTGCACGCGTGCAGAGAGCACTTTATCTCTCTCCGTCTTTCTTTTTCTCTCATGCACGCTGATTTCTATACAACCGGATAATTTAACGATTCTCGCATGGAATGAACACACACACAGTAGCGTTTGAGTCAATGAGAGAGATCGAGTTATACAAAACCCGCCACACCTCTTATCCATATATCTATATGTTTACACATGCATACAATACCTGCTCGTCGCTACTCCCCCGTGGGTTTTGCATTAATCGAAACGAGCCCAACGAAACGATACGCCCGTTTAATAAATAATAAATATTGTACACTGCGTGCAATATTCTCGCTAATTTTCCTCGACCACACCGGACGAGATTTTGGCTCTCTTTCTCTCTCTCTCTTCTACATATTCATGTATTTCTATATACTCCCAAGAATCTATCTATACGTATATTTATATACATCTGGTACGAAGAGAGGGAGAGTAGGAAACATTTGCCACATTCATCGTCAGCGTTCGTTAATTATTATCAAGCCCCCAAAATTTCTCTATACACGCATTTCCGTACAATTCGAGCCCGAAACATATCTTCCCCCTTACCGACAGTTTACTCGATGAAAAAAAATTCAAATTATTTTTCAAGAGTTTAAATTACTCCTATCTGTAAAATTTGCATAATCAATAATAAGGGAAAAAACATTTACTTTCCGCAGGGGCGATTTACTAGCGGTTTTTTAAATTTTATTGTAACTCAAACGATTAATTTAATTTTTTTTTTTCGCATGTGAATGGCAATTTTGCAATAATTATAAAATTAATATATCGACGTTAATGAAGATTTATATAACATTTTTGCTCAAAATACACCATTTTTTACAAAACAATCATAACAACGATCCATCATGTTCCAACGCGAGAAAAAAATGTAGCGTTTGAAAAAAGAGCAAAAAATTAAATGCCTTTGTACTTTGTTTGTTAACAAGGAGTGAGAACGTCACCGGTGAACATCGTAGCGACAGCAACGGTAGTAACGGAAGGACCGATACTTTACGAGGACGAGGACGACGAGATAGACGAGGGGATGGGTGAGGCAGAGAGCGAGGAGGCAAAATCAGCTGACGGTGGAGACGACGAGGAGGAAGTGGACGTGGAGGAGTGTAGCAGTTTGGACGAGTGTGGTCCACCGAGTTTGAACGACGAGATAACGACGAATTCACGAAAATCGAATTCGTTGGATAACGAGATTGAGAGTGGAATGAGGAGGAATGGCAGTGGTAACTTGACGAGGAAACAGTTGAGGGAGCGTGAGCAACAACAACAGAGACGTCATAGAACAACGTGTAACTCGGAGGAATTGAGAAACGTCGAGTGTCATCTTGAGACCAAAGAACTCTGGGACAAGTTCAATGAACTTGGAACCGAGATGATCATCACCAAGACCGGCAGGTGAGTCATCATATATATACGTGCACGTATTTACACACGTACATATACACGAAAAATATACATATTTATGTACATATATGTCGAGAGAGAATAAATTTTCGCGATCCCCCCGCGACCAGAATATTTTCCTTCTTTCTCTTTTTCTCCCGCTTGCTTACTCGATAGCTCTTGGCTTATTAATTTAGTGCTCGGCGCAAGACCATTGAAATTTACACACACATTTATAATAGTCCTCGTACATATCTACAGCTAAACATACAAATTTTCTATATATATGTATACAAAGAGATAGATGTACATATATACGTCTCATATTTATACACGTATTATTTATCGGAGCCACTGGGCTTATGCAATTATTAAATATAATTTAGGAAGCGTTTGAGTGCCGAGTCATCAACGGATGAGCACGTTTCTGTCTCTCGCTCTTTTTCATCGACGAATAAAATTCGAGCCAATTTTCGTAAGCGCCTCTCTTTACCTTTCCCACTCTCTCTCTCTCTCTCTCTCTCTCTCCCTCCCTTTCTTTGGCTTCTCCCTTTTTTTATGAGATATTCGAGGAAATTAAAAAAATAATTTATGGTGTCCCATCGTAAAGCTACGCGAGAGAACGGTCGCGCGAGCCAAAGAGCGCGCGAGCGAATGGTGTCCATTTTTATAGGCTATGCTAATAAAGTCCAGGATCTTTTTCGCTCTCACCCTCTCTCTCTCTTGCACTCTCCCGCTCTCTCTCTCTCTCTCTCTCTCTCTCTCTCTCTCTCTTTATCTTTCGTGGCTTGGGCAGCTGCACGCGCGCTCCTGGGATGCGTGACCACGTCGGAATTATGAGATATTCGTGCTTATACGTTTTACCTGCTGGGTATATTCGTGTATATTTCTATACCAACTAATATATAAATATATACACTATATATATCTATATTGTATCTATGTATGTATTAAGGGGTGCAGCAGTCCTGGGCGCGAAGAACGTGGATGCACCGCGCGTTTTAACGCACAGGAACAATGACCCTCTTCGTGTCACAGCCTTGAAAATTAAAACTCTTTTTTTACTCCCTCTGTTCCATACCTGTGCCCATATCAAAACAAAACTTTCAATTAAATATCAATAAATCATTGATTGGGATAAAAAAAAAGTCGTCGCAGTTGAAAAAACGTTTTCTTCAAGTCACGTCTTCGTATTAAAGGAGAGAATATTTCAGTACAAATTGTAATGTTCGATAAACATGATAAACAAATTAGTCGAAGAGTGCTAAATTACTGAAATGTAATTACACACGCACTTTGTACATCGTCCAATATTATTGAGTCATAAAGTTCAATGGAGCATGTTAAATTCGTGTACGGGATCATTAACAGCAAATTAACTCGTAAATCGACTTACCTGATGGAGAAAAAAAATAGAGTATTAAAACATTTAGGGTCCCGAGGAATTTATCATTTTTCTTCATTTTTTCTGCATTAATATTTCTAACTGATCCCAATTTTTTAACTTGTATTTTGCTGAATTTATAAATAGTTCTTTCCAAAGTAATTAAACTCGAGCGATGTCGAATAATGTTATACGCGATTTATAAAGCTTGCAATTTGCATGCTTAAATATTAATTAACGATCGATAACTTCTTTTGCTTTTAAGTTAAATACGTCAATCGTACCGTTTTTCTTTTCGCTCACCACCGAGCATCAGTAGCAAGAGTTTTAATTGCTGCGTCGCATTAAAATGATTAATTATCCCGAACGAACCGCGAACATCTGCGCGCTTATATTTCTGCATCTGAGAGCCGAACGGTTAGCAAGAAAACACATTTAACGTTCCAACTCTTCGTGCAAGATGAATATGTATAATTAAATTATTGGAATAAAACGAGCGGAACGCACAAGAAATCGAGTATTTATCAATAAAGACAAAAAACGTAATGATCGGGTTTGATGGCTCAGAGTTTGTAACCATTTCATTCAGACGATTTTTCTCCTCGATGTTTTTTTTACGAATCGTGATAAAAAAACATTTAACGACTTTTATTATTGACCTGCTAGCGAAGGCTTTTGTAAGAATTCAGAAAATTTGCAGAAGATAATAGAAACTTTGAAATTCGATGGAATAATTAGGGTAAGCTAAAAATAAGGAAACAGCATTTCTGAAAGAGAAACAAAAAGTTTCATGGTCTTGTTGAGATCGAGTGAAAAATATGAGGACAAAGCCTGGAAATAAAATTTGGAGGGTAAACATATGTTTGAATGAAACAGTGAGTGGCGCCTAAAAATTTTGACTTTAACCTCCGAGAGATCTCTCCATCCGAAAGCGAGATATTGTGCTTCGATAAAGCGTGAAATTTGAGGGAATTCCAACGTTTGTCGAGATCGCGAGGACACGCGACAGAGAAGGGGGCAAAGGGGCCGGAGGGACGGGGATCCTTTGAATCGATCGAGCATTATTCAAAAGCTGCTTGTTGACACGTATTCGAGAAAGAATGAAAATAAAATGGTGGCGATGGTGCTTTACCATGGATGAAAGACGAGACTCGAGGCGTAGAAAATAGCGTCGTTAAATTGTATAACAAGCCAGAAAATTTCACGTCTCGACGCTAACACGACTTTTCACGCTTATAGAACGTCAACGAAAATGAGAGAGAGAGAGAGAAAGATTGAGAATAAGACGGACAGAGAGGGAGAGAGAGAGAGAGTGAATAATATTCGTATATACGACACACTACGCTCGAGCAATCAGGTGGAATTGTTGGAGTCTCAACGGGGCGTCGAGAAGTCGAGTTCTCCACCAAACCCTCGGCGTGTCTCTCACGAAAGATCCCCCCCAAAAAATCTTTTCCTTTTTCCCACGTTTCGCACCCGTCTTGAAAGTTTCCTCATCAGAGCGACCTTCTCCTCGTCTTCGAGGTCACGAAACTTATCCCTTTTTCGCGTAACACAAAAAGCTATTCGAAAACATCGCCGCTCTCCCTCGAATCTTTACGTCTTCCCTTTTTTTCCTCGCTCGAGACACATGCTAATTCCTCGTAATAAAAGAATAACAATTAATTTTATTCTGACCTCAAGCAAACTTCAAAAAATTATGCTTGAAGCAAAGACAATGGCATGTGAAAAAAACAAACAGAAAAAGATCTCCAAATAAATATGCATGGTCTCGTTCATAAAGCGGTATTTACGAAAGAAAACAATGGCTAATCAATTTTCATTCTTTCTGTAGAGAAATTAATCCCTATTATCAAAATCGTCGAAAAAACGACATTACAAAATTTTCTTTTTTCTCTCGACCAAAAATGAATCGATTAACGAAGTTTTAAAAAAACAATTTGTGATTTTGTTTTGGGCAACTATTTCCTCCTTCGTTCCCTAGCGAACTAAAAAATAATTGGCAAAGTGTAAAAAAAAGGTGATCGTTTTCAGAATAAATGAATAATTCATAGGATAAAACAAGTGATAAATTAGGTCGTTAAAGCAGAAGTTATTGGCGATCGTGCCATTTCCTATTTGCTACTATTGAGTTACGATTTAAAGATTTCCACGTGGTTTATTTTAACGTGAGAATGAATGTAGGAAACGCAGCACACGTGTAAGTGTTTAAAAAAGAAAAAATAAAAGAAAGAAACGAGTGACCACGAATGTAAAAGATAGTGAATAACACGTTTGGTAACACGCTTCTTTTTCCAAGCGAGAGGAGAGGGACAGGATGCGAGGCAGGGTATAGAGTATGTAATACGGTGTAGAACAGAGGATAGGAGCGCAAACTCGTCACGCGAACCCTTCATCAGCGTTTCCAACAACCAACATTATGCTTCATGTTAAAACCCACACAAACGCATAAACACACAAACACACAAGTCTGAAACAAACACGAGGATGGAGGATAAAAAAACGCGATGGCAACTTCAAACATGACCCACGAAGGTTTTCAGGCTTAAAAAACATAGCCCTTGTTTCGCGGTTGGTTTGCACACGGCGATGCAGCAGTGAGTAGAGTTATCCAAGACAAAGGACAAGCGAATTAAACGAGCCAGGCAGAATCAGGAAAGCAGGAAAGAACGTTAAGCTTGCTAGGATATATTAATGTGTTTGAAAAGCAACAGAAGGGGGCTCGGTTCTGGACAATATGTACTTTACTTCTTGTTAATTACAATAGAGAAGAGAGATATTGAAAGGGAAGATATCTGGTGGAGAAGAAATTGACCGAGAAGTGAAAGAACGTCGTTAACTCTGCAAACATGCTCGATAGGCTCCAAACGATTCCATACTTTTCCCTTCACTGGTATAACTTGCTACTCTTTTTTTTGCAACTGATCGATTCGTATTAGGGGTACTTCAACCTTAGCACTTTTATAGCCTAGTTATCATTGTAATTATGTCATAATATTCGTTGTCATTTTACCAGGAAAAGGTTATTAGACGCTGTCCAACGGTGTAACAGTGTTCGTTCAATTCCTTTCTTAGTTCATGTTAAAGGCATATGTCATTTAGACACAAAGTCATTATTACACGTGCAAGGGAGGTTAAATTTAAATGGTTGAGGCATTGAATTTATAGAGGAATAAAATCGATTAGAATGAGAATGAGAGCTCTATATGTTGGAGATAATATATTAAGGGTGTGTAGAACGTGAAGGACCGCGCGAGACTATACGAGAGGCGAATAGAGACAACGACGAACCCTGTTAATTATGATGGTGACACCACCTGGCGTCGCTCGGGTAAAGTCATTAGTCGAGGTAACGGTCGAGTAACTCTAATCCAGGCTACTCGATCGTTTGTCGAGTTGTTTCCACTCTCTCTCTCTCTCTCTCTTTCTCTTTCCCTTCCAACATTTCTGTAATATCCACACTCTGGCTTTCCTTAATTCGTTCGACCCTTTTCCCTCTTCCCTGTTCGAAACCTCGGTCGACACTCGTGGAACACCTTCATCCATTTTCCACGTTAACGAGTGAGCCGCCATTGCAGATCATGGTTAAGAGATCCGACGAAATTAGCCGAGCGATTTTCTCTTATCCACTAGACAACAGAGTGCCTGCGCTGTTTCTAAATCTCAACAGTCCATCAGTCAAGCCGATTAACGTGGTGTTAAGGTTTTCCAATTGGGGTAGTTTCGTTTCTCCTCTTTTCTCAAGTATCTCGCCCAATCATTTTCTCGCGTATTTAGTTGGAAATCAATACGTGGAAAAATAAAAAGAAGAATTCTCATTTGAAACGATCGACGATAGAGATATTTTGATAAATTTTTACTTGATTTTACACGGATTCAGGATTTTATCTCTTCGCACTTAGACTCAAGGCTAGAAGAAGAAATAAAGTCTCACTTTTTTTAAAGTGATATAGAGCCGATGGCGCTCCAGACGACGAGAGTCACAAATCCGCAAAATTCGGCGGCAAGGAAGCCTTGATAAATCGGATGGTTCCAAGCTATTAGAGCCAAGATTATTTGACCTCCAATAATAATGGCTCCGGCGGCGAGACACTTGGTCATTGGTGCAATGTCAGTCACTAGAATTCTACAGTCATTCGCTATGGAGTTCAGTAAACGAGGGAAATTGAGGATGTTGACGAAGATTCCATCGGTCCATCCTACAGGTGTATTCGCAACGATGACCCTCAAGGTTTTCCCAATTTTTTCTTTTGCTCCGTGGGTGTTCGAGGTCGCAGGAGATTCCGCGGAGCAGCCCTGTCGTGTTTCTTGGTAGGAAGTTCTAACTTTGCGACAATTCGCCGTGGGACTCTTGACCTTGTTTTGCGATTCTCCTGGTTTTTTAGGACCGTACGTTTCCGGGCTTGAGGAGGGTTTTGGAAGAGTATTTTCGATCCGGGGCACTGTACGCCCCGGGGAACTTGGCGCTCTTAAAATTATGCACTCGCCGTTGTTGACCTTGGTCCTTAAACGTGCCATTGCGGGGCATCTATTGCGATGATTGCACGGTCCCGGACAGACAACCGGTCTTCCTCTGCTCGTGCGTCTCTGCGTGGGACAAAACATCTCTGCGCTTTACTTCTCTCGTTTATCCCCGCCGCTTTTTCCGACTACGACAACTCTCCCACACCCTTTTTGGAACGGCGACGATGGGATTATAAAAGAGAATGAGAAATATAAAATCGGGCTCCCATGTGCCATATGTCGTTCGTGTATCGGCACAAATTAGTTCTCTACACAATAAACACGTAACACATTGTTATACTCGTTTTCTTAGTCCATCGGGAACTGTAGGGCTCTCCTAAGGGAGGTTGCGACAATTCCCAAACGTGCAAATGTAATTTAGGCCTCTTCAGGGTGGGGTTATGTCGAACCGATTACTAAACTGTTTCGTCCATGTGTGATGGTGATGGGTGTTCTTTGCCTTTTAATTTTCGGTAACCTTCGCTTGTCTTTCGATAACCCCATTTAGTCTGACGTTCGCTCATTTTCCTATATCAATGAAAAAGCTGCGTTTTCGGAAAAATTACTTGAACTATTTACCAGCGATTCTATAGCCAATATAATTTTTTCCGAATTTTCAAAACCATTATTCGATGCCTCGATATTATTGGAAATCTGTTGTGTATTCAAGTATTCAGCCTCTCGTCATCTTTCACTTTCCTCTTTTTCAGACGGATGTTTCCAACATGTCGAGTGTCCTTCAGCGACCTACGTAACGATGGACGTTACGCAGTCCTCATGGACATCGTACCTGTCGACGACAAGAGGTACAGATACGTTTATCATCGAAGTTCTTGGCTCGTCGCTGGCAAAGCCGATCCACCAGCAGCGCCGAGACTTTATGCTCATCCTGACTCGCCCTTCACCGGAGAACAACTGCGAAAACAAGTTGTCTCTTTCGAGAAAGTCAAGCTGACAAACAACGACATGGACAAACACGGCCAGGTGAGGAGAAAAATATAATCTTCTAATCACATTCCTTCTGACTATCGAGTTTGAAATTGGACGGAAAATAGACCTTGGAAAACTTTTCGGAGAAGTAAAAAATAATAATCTATTTCGTTGCAATGTGAAAAAAGCATTACGATTCCATGACTCGGTCGTTATAATTAATCTTTTAAACGAAGCACTACTTGATGATTGCATAAAATCGTATCCAGACATTAATAAGCTTAGTTAGTAACTGGTCATCGGTAGTTCAATAAAAGAGAGGTCTCGAAAAGAAAAAAGTAGGCACAGAAGGATCGATTATGTATGTGTACAAAGCGAGGTATAAAATAAACTCCGCCTCGTAGTGTTTTTGCGACTGCTGGTGTTGGCTCGTTCGTACGATCGATGACAAGGCAATCTCCTCGTTACTGTCGTACCTTGAAAACCTCTCTAGCGCGTACACCTAAAGCATCGCTGGCTCTATTACCTATTTTCTCTCCCGTAACCCCGGGACGGTTCGTACTGTAATATGAAAAAACAACGACTTTGATATGTTTGCGTTAACAGAGAAAGAAAGAGGAGAAATGAGAAAGAGAGTGAGAAATAGAAACACGCTAACCGAGTAGTTATATTACCTGCGACACGTATCGTGATACGACGGGTAGTTTTATCAGACCAACTGTACGAGCTGCTGCCATTTCCCCTGTTTATATACATATATGTATTTATTTATAGTAGAGTCTATAACTACCCACAAAAAGTAAAAAAAGAAACACATTTATTTCTCATCATCCATTTTTCTATTCGCAGTAGAGGAGCACAAACGGATGAGAATTATTATAACATTGGTTATATACCAACAAGGGCAGATATCAAAAGATGAGTGCATTATATCGGAACAACTGATAAAACACGCTCCGACTCCGATAACATTAGAAATAGTAATAAAAAAGCGTTGAATAAAACTATAAAATTGTGTGACGAGAGTGAGCTTGACCCGGAGCTAAACGAGTCAACTCCCGAATTTCACAATTCTATTGAAATAAATATCTTCGAGAATAGCTCGAGACCGGTTTAGTTTTCTTAGCTCTTCTTTGTTTGGCTTTTTTTTTCTCTTTTTTATCACGCAATTTCTCTCACCTGCCTGAAAAGTACGGTTCGAAAAAATCGTCTATGCCGGAGTCGAGAGACTTTTATGTGTCGAGTGGGAGAGAGAAAGAAAAAAAATGCGTTTGGGAAGAGCTCTACAAACGACTGCATAATGCTGATCTTTGGTGAACACAGAAGCAGCTCGATCACTGTTAACGTAGGTGTACACGAGTGCACGGTGGATTGGAAAAAACAGATATATATATATTTAAAAAAAAAAT
>JABSMR010012410.1:0-18922 GCA_018902295.1 Dusona sp. PSUC_FEM 10030013 | reverse complement strand
TAGAAGAGTATATGTATATGTATAAAGAGGTTTTTGGATGTTTGACGCAATGAGGATCGGTCCAAGATCGTAGCTCGTGCGATCTTGGGGTACGCCATAAATCCGATCGGGGCGAGCGCGCAAAAATCGATTTCATGGCTCCTCGAGTTTCCACTTTGCCGCTTTTTTCCTCGCTCGAACGATCAATCGCGGGTTGCTCGCGCGCTCGTCTTATGGTGGACGTTTTTGCTCACGCAATTTATTGCGAGTCGTCGAGCACCAATAGCGAAGCTCGCTGGGCCGATTCTTTCATACACGACCACTGAAGATTCCACAAGTTTTCAAAGAGTGGTTTGAAGATCAGCGAACGACGTGAAAGACCATCAAGATCATTGCCCTATTAAAATTATTTCTCAACGTTGGTATACATATATATGCGTGCCCAATTGTAGTTGTTGAAATGTCCTGCGAACGCATTCTTGACCCTCCTTATAATATGATGTAACCGGCAGCACATTCCGACCATTAATGGATCAACGGTTGAACGATTTGTTACATACACTGTACGAGAATGCTATTCTATTGAGAAAATTTACCGTTTTGGTCACAAACATTTGTCAACTGAGATTTGCTTAGCTTAAGGTTTTTCCTTAATATATGGAGCGAAATTTCTTAAGAACCGTTCTCAAGAGTCGACGCATCGCTGTATTCAAAGACGCAACTCTTTTCCAAAACTTTTTCCCCTACGTCTACAGAACACTTGGTATAAATGCAGGCTTCATTTCAAAAGTTGTTCGGTACTGTGCATCATTTACTCCAACTGTCCCATTTATTGTACTGCACTTTCCTTTACATTTTTCCGACTCTCGGTGACTAAATGTGATCTCGAGTTTCGGGCAATCGCGTCGGCTTTCGGTCATTTACTCATACCGTAAAACGGTTCTTTGCGAAAAGGACGAACCCTTTCGATGAATTTCTTGTGCTGTTGAAGAAAAAAAAATATCGACCGACACTCGAGAAGGCGCAATACTTTGTAAAGATCCTTTTCTTTACTCAGAGGCCGTATTCTCGAATCGAGCTCTCGAGGATGACTAGCCAATTTTCCCTCCTTTGCGGTTTCTCAACGATGGTTTTTTCGCAGAAAAAAAAGAAACTTTGTAGTTATTTGTCCACTTTTTTCACGAAGGATATTTTGTCGTGTCAGGATATTTTTAAAGTCTCAATTCTTTTCGTACATTACACTTGATAGTTCGAAATGCCAATTTTTCGAATAATTTTGTATTATAAATGAAAATCCCAGCTAAATTATAATTTATGACGACACAGGAGCTTCAATAATAAGAAAACAAACTTTAGACGATTTCATTGAACATTAAATTACCATTAATCCCAATTTAAAATAATGGTATTAAATTACCATTTTTTAATTATGCAATTCTAATCTGAGGGTGTGTAAGTGAGTAAAAGGTCATATCAAATTAAATGGTATGACAACTCTTCTCGCTTCTGCGATGATCAATTCCTTAAAAAAATGCCCTCGGTCACGTGACCCGCAAAAGAACGTATAACTCCGAGTTTTGGCCACTGCGGGCAGTCGAGAGTTTAAAAAAGGGCGAGAGAGAGACCGCGGGAAAGCGATTATATTCGTACTCGAGACGGTATTGTCCCGATTTCGAGGTGGCAATTTGTATGCTTTTGTGCGCTGACTGAGAGGACTCGTAGACGAGCGCTATCTGATGAGTGAGAAGATTTTACAACGATCAGTTGTATCTGCATGTGTGTAGATACTTTTATTTTCATTTTTTTAGTATACGCACAAGAAAAAGAAACAGCTGCTCGCAACAACACACCAGCGGGAGTCTCTCGCGTTCTCTCAGATAGTTTTTTGTACGATAAAGCGTGTAAAGGTTGAAGCACCCCCGCAACGAGTCACTGTTGTTTTTCTTGCGATGTTGTCAAGATCCTTGCAGCGTACATGTGAAATAAATATTCTAGACGCGATGCTAAGATGAAAAATTTGACGAAAAATAAAATACTTCAAAATTGTTTTGTTACGGAATATGAAAGGGAGGATGGTATTTGATATGTTTGATAATATCCAAAAGCCATCAGTAATATGAATGTTTGAACTATTTTAATCAAAAAAATTATCAGCCGCAGTAAAGTGAATTGCTATTACGATCAGGAGACTTCAGGAGATTACTTCAGGAGACAAATAAATAAATATTGGATATGCCATGGGAACGAAAAAAGGACGCTTTATTCGCCATTTTGTGTCAAGACGATGCTTTCCTCCCACACTAGACGAATGGGGTTAGGTATCGCCCTTCAACCCTTTTCTCACCCTCGAACGATCCGCTCTTTCGCTATTTTCTATGCCCTCCCTCTCCCTCGCCCTCCGCGCTTTCTTCTCCCACATCTCCCAAACTATTGATGATCGAGAGGTAAACGTTTGTTCGGGACGCCCATATAGGCAGGTACTCGAATCGTAAATAAGCGAAAGTCTCAGTAGGAATAAAGAAGTAGGGTATGCTCTATACACATGAATGAATGCGCCTTGTCAGCTAGAGCACACACCGAACGTTTGGGTATTTCCAAGCCATTGAAATTCACCTCCCAACCCTTTTCACATGTTCATCGTTCTTCTCCTTGTCGTCAATATATGCGTGCTGTATGGGCTTATAAGTAAAAGGACGTAACGTCCATTATTGTAAATGCAAGTTGAAGTGAATTACGACTTTTCGTTTTTCAGCATTCAGTTCATGTTACCTGTATACCTATGAAATGTCTACGTATATACGATGCACGAAGATTTTTGATTTTTCATCCCCATCTCGTTCATACTATAGCGTGGCGCATTGTGTTCTCGTGAAGGGAGACGCGCGAGTTGCAATGAAAAATTCACGCCTCGGCGGATCGATGTGGTGAAGAGAAAAAAATTTTTTACCCTGTCGCTACCACTAAGAGGTATAGAAAATTTTAAAGGTTCAAACGGGAGCTACACAAGGACGAAAAACGTTAGTAATCCTAGGCGGAAATCACCCACTTCTTTAATCGTACAAAATCGTAGAGACGTCGTACTTTTGTATTTATTCTATTAAAGAGGTTTTCGTAGCATTCTTGCGACCAATTTTACATAATGGAAAAAAAAATTAGGAAATCCTCCATGCACGTCATTTTTTTTTGTAGCCAAATAATATATCATATATACGGCCATCGCAAAAGAGTCCAACTTTCGACCAGTAGAGATGTTTCCCTCTCTCTGGTCCTTCTGACGTTTTTAAGATCTTTGGAAGATTCTCTCGCTCCGGTCGTATCGATCTAAGATAGGTATCGACTAATCGCATATCCTTTGACGCCACGACCCGCGCCGAGAAAAGAAAACAGAAAGACCGAAAGGGCCGAGGTATTTTATTGAATGGCAAAGCTATTGAGAGGAGTGGAATGTAATTAAAAAATTACTGAGTAAGTGGAGAGTTCTTGCAGGTAACCGTAATGCTATTTAGTACAGATATATACATATCGTATAGTACACGAGCAGAGTTGGACTTATCGAAAATCGTAAAAGGTCGAAAAACGCCTACCCTGTATCAGAGGAACCATGAGAAAAAGCAAATTATATTGGAAAAGAATCATTGCCGGACGAAGCACTTAACGAACTTATTACTAAGCACTTGGTAAAAATTGAAAAAAAAAATCCGTATGGCGCGAGTGGGGCAAGCACAAGATAGATCGGATATTTTAGTTTGAACAGTCGGCGTGTACGGTTCAGAAGCTTCGGTGAAAATTTTCCCACGAGAACTTTCATCGATCATTGATCACCTTCGTGGAAGACGATCGACCAAAGATTTTATTCTACATTCTCCCTTATGTCCTGATGTTTCTTCGTGAATATTTTCCGGCGATCGTTTCAAATCCGCGAAAAAAAGGGGAGATAGACAGGAAAAAAAAAGAATATATCAAGCAGGACATTTTTATTTTCTTTCTGTATGCTTTGACCCAACCGTCCGGTTGGTGCCACCTCGTTAAAACGAGGGAACATCCTTGATCCTCGGGCTCATTCTTTTTCGTGCCGATTCGTACGAAGCTCAAACCACATTGTGTCAAAAATGTTTTATGTAAACACATAAAACTACACCCATACATAAACGCACATTCATTTATAGATACCCAAACGAACAATCGAAACAAATCAGTCTAGAAACACGAAGCTTAACAAGCCTCCTCGCAAATTAGCGTCGTCATAAAAACATTTAACCCATAGCCAACACTCTCTTTCTCGTTCTAGGAAATGTATACGGTACGTTTATCCTTTCTACGTATAAGACGAAGAAAAGAAACGAAGATGTTCCTCCAACGCCAAGAAGATCGAGAGTCTCAGGCAGTTCGTATTTATGTAAGCGATTTTTTATTCATGCATCTTCCTCCTTTATCGTTCGTCGCTCGTTTCTTCGACTTCGACCCTCTTTCTTTCTCTTACTGCCTTTTCCGCTGGTGCAGCGGCGTCTCTCGTTCGCGTGCCCGTGTGTCTAAGGCACCTGTGTTTTTTTCATCTACACCTGCTCTCCTCTTGTACAAGACAGTAATGTTTGCCGATACTCTTCTACGTGGACCTCTCGTGTATGTATATTATATTTAGATATATCGTTTTCGGTGTGTTGCTCGCGAGAAGACTCTCGATCCCTCGGTGGGCTCGGCTGCTCTCTCTTTCTCCCTTGTGTTCATGCGTATCGGTCATCCGAGAACGTGCGCGTGCCCGGTGGCCTCACCGATCGGCCCGAATTACCTCTCGCGAATTCTCTTTTATTTTAATTTCATCCTCCAAACGATAGGGCAACTATCACAGAAATAATGAAATTGGAATAAATTTCTAATTGGAAGAAATATGGTTGAATATTGTTGAATGATGGAAATTCTAATAAATATAAGGATGAAACATGAATGACCAAGCGACCAACTTATTCAATCATTACGGAACTTTTAATATGTTGTTAAACAGCGATCCGAGCTTGCAAAGTTGAGAGATCCTCTAATTATGCAATAATAATGAAAGAAGATTGAAAAAACCGATGAAAATTCCCATCAACCAAGTCTCTGCTCAATATCTCATTTCATTCGATAATTAATTCCCAATTAATCAAAAGACCCAGGTTCTGTCTCATTGACCATCTCTCTCTATCTCGCTGTCATGCTCCTTCTCTCCATCGATCTGAAAGGCACTTATGACTTCCGCCCAAAAAATTATTAAACTGGAGCTCGGGGTTGGGAAAAATTGAATTTGATGCACCACGCAGGAGCGGCAAGAACCATCGAAAAATTCGGCAGGTTCACAACATCGAGACGTTCGTTAAGCTGGGAATTTTGGCGCAGCTGATTGGAAAGACTACTGCATGCACGAATTACGTCGTTCGAGGAAATTCCCCGGTGGTATAATTCATTCCACACATTGTTAAAAACTTTTTAAATAAACACGTGATTTTTTATTTTCGTAAAAGCGATAAACTTTTCGCTCAGGACAGAGATATATATTATATGGAAGATCAGTCAAGCATCCTTTCCAAACATGTGTGTATATGTATAAATATACCCACACAAGTTACACACATGTAAATATTCATGGTCTCTCCATTATTATTGACCGTGTATATGTTTTGAACGCGCAAGAAACGAAATCATCTTTCTCTTCGAGGAAGAAATCACGGGACACGCCCCAGGCTCGCACGTATCCAGCTATATTTTCTTTACGTACGCAAAAGCACCCCGAGAAAAAATGAAACGAAGAGACAGAGAAAAAAAATGTTTGCACCCGAGAGAAAAAATCCCATTACCCCGTCGCAAGGAGTAATCTCGGTATTTACGAGGATCGCGTGCCGGCAATACTTTTGTGGTTGGACGCGCGAGCCCCGGAAACGCGCGTGTCAGCAGCGTTTGTAACTTCAGCGAGTAGACAGACTCATATTCTTTTTTCTTACTCACACTCCTTGCTTGCTCCGTTTTGCACTAAAAATGCGTCGTACCTTTTTTATTTGAGTTATACGAAAACCAAGAAGGTCCTTAAGATGAGCAAGAGTTTTCGCGCAAGCTGCCAATTAGACGAAAAAGAGTCTTTGGAGAGAGCAGCTAGCTTAAAAGTTTTTCGGTGACGAAGCTGACTGTGCGACCGTGATATACCACGGCCACAAAGTCTCGATAGAACGCGAAGGTGGCACTTTGAAAATTGGCGGTGTCCGACCAAGATCTTTCGTGTAAAAATCCTGAGACCATAATTTCGCTGCTCTCACACTCGTCCAACATTGTGGACATGACCCTGTGGACAACTTCCGGCTTCGATTTCAAGATTCCTTGCGGTTTGTCTCTATCGGCAATCGAGATATAATTCCTACGGTCAACGGTCCTGAAGTTTTCCCTCCTACAAGTATCGGATATAAATTTAATATTTGTTCAATATATAGTTACGTCATTATCTTAAGGTGTTTCGGAAGATTCCTCTTTAATTACAGGATTTCTGTGTGAATAGTAAACTTACTGGGGACACTGGGTCCGGTTTTATGTTGTTTATCAGTGCGTTCGTAAAATAACTTTATGATCGCATTAATCGTGTTCCGGTTGTTAAAGAAAACGTATAAATCATCTGACTTAGTGACCAATTAATTTTATAACACGGAAACTAAAAATACATGAGCACTCAGATTTCACCTTCCAAGCAGCTACGTGGTCGCGTGTAAATGATACATTTCGTTGGTTTCAGGTTTTTTCACACCTTCTTTTGACTTTGATCTTGGTTCGTCTCCCCTAAGATCTCATCAACACGTTGGGAAAACCTGTAAATGGTCTTATCTAACCGGTCTGGCGCCTAATCGAAGATACACCGATAATTTGTCCAGAGGGTCTGGGTAGGAGAGATTCACAGGGGAGAAGCATCTCTCGTTAACCAGGCAGTTCCGCAGGGAAGAAGAACATGAAAGAGATAGTCCGTAAAAGTCAGAATCAACGGCTTCCTGGACATGTGGAGATCTTTCTTTTCTGTCCATCCCCGTCGATCCTGAATCTGGCATTATCTAAACGGTGATCGACAGCTTCAGAAGGGGAAAAGACGAAACCACAGAGTGAATGAGAGCCCGAGCCGACATTGTCTGCAATGTTGTAGCTGCAAGGTCCCATCGAAACTGGAAGAGTCAAGAGTTCTTTACTCGATTCCCTTCAGGATTCTTTTCGTTCGTTTTTTTTTCGTCTTCTTCGACGAATATCCTAAACTGTATCAGAACTCTCATTAAGCACTCCGGTTACGAGCGATTATCAGCAAGCATCTACCTTGTTAGTGGGTAAGCGCGTGAATACGAGAGGTGCTAGGCACTAGATTAGCCCGAGGAGACTGAAGAACAGGAAGCAGAAGAAGAAGAAGAAGCAAAGTGAGAGGAAAAGGATGGACCCCTTTTGCAGGGGGTTCTTCTCGCTGATCTTATCCTGAGATATTGGTAAGCCGACCGATGCACCAGCAACAGCAGCCGCGGCTCCCGATCCTTTCTCAACGTTAGCAGCAGCAGCTCTTTCTGCTCTCTCACACAGCCCACGCCTTACAAGCTTTGCCTCGTATGCATTTCGGGAGAGTGAGAATATGCAGCCGAGAAAGGAAGGATGCGTCCGAGAAGCCAACTTTGATGCTGTTGCATGCATTCCGGTGTATATTCTACTCTTGCTACCTCGGACAAGCTTAGCTCTCGAAGTTATCGGCTGACTCTCTTTCTTTCTCTCTCCCTCCCTCTCTGTCTCTGGCTAAGGCCAACGTCCCGGAGATAAGGCGGAATAAAATGAAGAAAGAAATGAGAAAAGCCGTTGAAGCCTCAACCACTCAGGTTGAACATTTTTTCTAAAGTATTGTCGGTGTTTTGTCCTCTAAAATCCTGAAAAGGAGTGTCGTCGTTACTGGTGCATCTTAAAAAACCTGTATCTCTTATACTAACGACGGCAAGAAGATCTCGAATATCAACCTCGACAGCGTCAACTACGATAAGAGAAATCAAGAGTGAAAAAGCAATAAAAGAAAGAATGAAAAGGAAAGCGGTACAAACCATTTCGACCTCTAATTAACATTCCTACAAGCTAACATTTTATTATTCATTTTATCACAAATTTCCATGATGCTGTCGTTTTCACAATCTTGCGTGAAACATGAATACGACGCAAGGAGAGTAAATAAAAAACAATAAGTTATTCGGTCATTTCGACGACTGGTGCGTCATGGATGTGATACAAACGGAGTCACAATGAAAAATCAACCTGTCGAAAAGAGAATCAGGCTTCTGGGAGTTCTGTTACGTCTCTCGCTGGACCCTTTAGAACACGAAAACAAGAAGAAAAATAAGAAGAAACACTTCCGACGACTTGGCTATACGCATAGGCTCCCTCTCTTGATTCCTTGGTTTACTAATTAAGACGCCATCGGATGGGCGATTGTCTCCGAAACTGAATATCTCTTTGCGGTTGGCGAGTGTTTCCGTGCACGATAAGGGGAGGGGGCGTGCTCGCGCGCATGCCCGCTCGATCAGATCTACCTTTCCGATTGCCATGGCGGGCGAGCGAATTAAGTCTTTCGTAGTCCGTACGTGGGTGGATCCATGGCGGTGTATCACGTAAATCCTATGGATATGTCCATCTCACGTGGTTCTACAGCTACTGTGGCGTCGTGAGAGCTCACATCTCGTCTCGAATATCACGTATGTATATACATACATCTATATCTATATATACACATATGTGGATTACATATAGCGATATATCTGTTGTATTCGTTTCTGTTACTCGTGCTACTGTTTCTGTTGTGGCTGCTTCGTGGCTGGAAAGAGACTCCAGGAGTTTTGCGTTTACCACTGCGGAACCTCATCGTGAGCGGTCTCTCTCTCTTTCCTGATGCCACAGGCCACACGGCATCAGCTTTGTCTTGTAAATGAAGCCTCGCTGATTCGTATCCGGACGTTGATAAATACCGGGAGACCGAGCCAGAATAAAGAGAGAAACCGAGATGCTGGAATACGGAGCAGAGGTGCTTTCCGAGAGAGAGAGAGAGAAAGAGAGAGAGAGAGAGAGTTGGACGGATCGCTGGCGTAGACTTTAATGCCTGATCCTGGTTTCACTGTCTTCCTCTTCATTGAGTAAATACGAGACATGCGAGAGGAGAGAATAGTGGCTACGTCGGAGATTGCGGTCTCTTCTTCTTCGTCTCTTTGCAACGGAGTAAGATCGGCAGAGTACGTACACTCAATCGCATCGTATCTTTTTCTGATGCTCGAAAGAACGCTGTCCCGTGGGAAAACCAGCCGAAAACACCGACGATGGTTGTAACATTAAAAATGCCTTGAAAGAAATGTTCTCAATTGTTTTTATTCAACCTTCATCGGAATCTAAGTGTTAACATCGCATGGTCCAGTTCATTTTTGTTCGAAATCGTATCATTGCCAAATGTGATATTTTTCTTTCTATTCCCAGTCCAAGTTTCGTTGTATTAACTTGCAAAGTATATTCTTGCGCACTGCACTAGGCTGCAGTCGTATGCAACCCTGTCGTTCGGGTCAGCATTCCCAGGCGCCTGGTCTTTTCAGTCGTCTATCTTCACACCATTATTATTGTACTCTTTCCTACTTACCAATATGTTATATATGTATAATGTATAATGCTATATACATTATAAATATATAACATATATGACAAGGACTGAATTCTTCTTCGAGGGAGAATTAATATTCTATTGAGGCTCGCAAGCAATAAGCGAACCCGTCCATCGACTTTTTTCTTCCTATGGACTTCACTAATAGCCTATCGATCGGATACGCTTGAGACCTACCAAGAAATAAGTTTTTGGATTCTGGTCTCGCACTGCAACATTTTCGATCGCTACTCCGGAGGTCTATTAGTTTCTCGCGAAACATTGATGTTGTAAAAAATGGTGCAATAACTTGCGTTCAATGAAACACACCAATCAGAAGCTAAAGCGTGAAATATTCGTCAGACATGCTCATCCCAATCACTGAAGACGGTTGCATCATTTTATAAAAAAAAAAAATCTAAAATAGAAAACCCTGCGAAAAGGAGTATCGGGTGAAAATGGAGAGGGTGTGGTGCGAGGGATCGTTAGGGTCTAGGGTCGAATTCAATCACCGTGGAGTCCTGGATCGATTTTCAAATGTTGCCACGGGTCTCGGAACTTTTTCCTCCCTATTTTCAAACTACGGCCTGGCCAAAAAAAAATTGACTAACGTGCTTCCCTATGTCGAGGATTTACTTTGGATGCTGCTACCAGAAACATACGCCATGGTACACCGGTAGAATTCTTCGTGGATGTCAAAGGTGCCGGAAGAAAGGTGTGGCTACTTTGAGCTTCCACACAGCAAAACTATCATGGAAGCTGCGATCTCTTACCTACACACCATGTGTAGCGGAATTCTCATGGTGATAAATAGTCCTTAGCGAATGTCCCGTACACCTCACCTCGCACCGAGCCCAAGGAGAACGGTTCTTTGATTCATTGAGTTAAAGCATACCATAAGATCATTATCATGAGATATTAAAGTACGAAATAGAGACGAATATACTGATAGCTGCCTTTATATTATTTTAAATAATCGAAAAAATAGTAATTTGTGTGCATATTCCACGTCGTTGTTCCACTTAATTACGTTACAAAGACCCAGATATCTCTATAAAATAATAATAATATAACACAAGGCGAACACCAGATGATTCAGAGGATCAGATCTTTTTTTAGAAGAACTGTACAAACTGGAAACTTGCCACACCTCAGAACGTCATGTATTTTTACTAATATTCGAAATGATCAGCTACATTGAAATATGATTGTATATGTTTGGTGTTTGGAGTATATTAGTTGATCCAGCACGTTCATGCGGTCGACTTTGAATAGTGAGAAGTGAGAACTAGCTGTAGACCTCATTGAAGAGAATTTGAGACTCGCGTGTGCGGACGCGTGACAAATCGTAGATAGAGCGGCCCAGGAACAACGTGCGTAGAATTAAGAAGTGAGGATCTTCGCAGCTATCCTTTTTGCTTCCTCAGACTTTTTCGTATACTGTTTATAATACCCGTAGCGAAAGCAGCCTATTCTGTTTTTTACAGGCCTGATGTTGCCTGAACAACAGAAAAGTTTCTCATGTGTGCGTGACGGCTATAAAATTGATAGGTAGTCGCTACTATGCATTGTTCAAAATATCAAGAATTTGTTTAGACGATTAGATCCGGTGACCGTAGATCAAACAAACAGGCTGCCTTTCTGGATTCATTTACTGTTCTCCTTCATCTTTAATATCAAGCGGTCGAGTGAAAACTTTGAACCAATGAACCTTTCTACTCGTCATGATTTTTTACTCCCAATAAACATTGTACTAAATCTGTAGCGAAATTTCAATGCGAAGCATAACGTGGCGAGATCTCTTTCATATAGTCTGACCATGCCAAATTGGGAGGGCACTAAAAGACGATGAAATTTCTTTGGGATCAATCGAACGAATGTAACATCCGCATGTGTATAGCTGTCATCTAAATTGTACAAAAATAAAAAAGAAACTTGTATAAAGGTCCAGACGCACGCGTCGGTCAGTGATCGAGTCAAAGGTCTTTTGAGGATGGCGCGAGAGACTTTTAGCCATCCATCCGCGAAACGAGCAGCAAAAATTGTCATTCTTTGTAAGACGACAATGAACGATTGTGGGAATGGCATTTAGACTGCTTTCGTAGTTGTTGGACGTTAGAAAGTTCGTGCAGCGTGAAATAAATATGTTTCCATCTCGTTCTTCTTTTCGTCACCCTTAGTGTCTACGCCTTGGGCTTGGATACGTCCTGAATGACCATGGTCGAATTTTCGCAAGTTCGAAGAACCAGGAAGTGGATGTGTGCGTGTATACCTTCGCATACATGCATACTATGCATATATACATGGAATAAAGAAGCTCTTTTGCTCCTTTAGGATTAACTACTATTAAAACTAGATTACGAGCAAGAAATTCAAGAGGTTTTTGACGAACGCGTGTCCCCAGCAGAATAAACGCTTAATCCACTATTTAACCGGGCTTCGAAAAATCGCAGGGGTCCCGGTTCCACCCCGGCGCTACACTACTTAACGAACTCTAATCCCGAATTAAAGTGCACCGTCAAGCATACTCAAGTTAATTTGAGATTTTTGTACGGTACTAACGTGTACCCACAAGGAACGTGCTAGATTGCTAAATACTATCTCAGGGTAGAATACAAGATTGGGCACGGAACCACAGGCTTTTCACAACGTTTTCATACACGTTAATTCTAGCACCCTTTGGTCACTTCTGTGTCGAGGCATGTTCTCACTTGTTGAATGCTTTTGACTAAGAATCATAAGCATTGAGAAAGAAGAATGAATCGATCGTATGAATATATTTATGTTTATGAAAGAAATGCACGTGCCGGTGACCGGCTGAAATTCTTCATTCGTCATTATCTGTATACAAAGTTTACATTGCCACAATGTATGAACATTGACAATCGACGAAAGGATAGAATGCAAGCGATGTCGTGATAATTTGCGATGTCGTTCTCCCAAGCACAAATTCGTGTACAAATTCCTTGGTCGTTTATCACTTCAATTTACTTCTACCACCATCAGGCATTCCCTTCTTTCATGAGTTAAAAACGCGAATGCAATAATATTGAAAAATTGGGCGTTTATATATTGGTACAAAAACGAGAATAATCGGTGAACATAAAGGATCGAAAAGCACCGCAGTTATATACTCTACGAGTTCTATCTGAGGCTCTTTTGCACTGACCAGCATACATACATCCACCTACCCACCGTTTACAGCAGCGATTTTAAACAGTCTCGCATTCGATAAGAACTTGGCTACATTGTTATGAAACTAAATGCTCAACAGGTGCAATTTTCTATGCCACCTTTACATGGAAACGATGATTTTCCTTTCGTTTATATAGTTTAACTCCATCAGTCTTTGGATGTTTTAAGATAGTACACGGCAAAAAAAAAAACGCCTAAAATAGGCTCAAAAATTTTAAAAAATATCGATCTTCTTTTAAAGATCGATATTTCCTTCTTTTTTAGTTTCTTGATAATTATACTAAGCTAAGCCTAAGCTTCAAGAATCTTCATATTACAATCCGAGTGTTTCCGACTTATCTTCGGAACACTTCGTTGTAGGATTGAAAAAATTCATGCCATACATTTTAAGGTAGTCTGACGTGATAACATTTAAGATTATTGTTCTTTCTTTTTATGTTCAGCTGATACAAGTGTCCACGGATTCGAATGATATGAACTTGACATTTCGATATCAAGCAGACGTACGCCATGAAATCTCTGAAGTGTCTATGCTCAGATAAATACTATTATCGCCATTCGATATCCCCCTTCGAACAGTGTAACTTTTGGGTAAATAATTTTCTCTGGACCAATACAATTTCAAAGATATTTCAGTGTTAATAGTTATTGTCTCACCCTGTATGTATAAAGACGAGGGCAAAGTACACGGTCGATTCTTTCTTCCTCGAGCTCTTTCTTGCTCTTACAGGCGGTAAACGGAAAAAGAACTGAGAGGAAAGAAGAAAAAATATAAAAGGATAGAAGGAGGTCCGACGGAATATTACCGTGGCTGCGTTTCTGTTCACGCAGAGGAGGGCAGGACCAAGCAACGAGAGAGGGTCTCGTACAAAGCGCATTATGTACAAAGACGTAAGGCGAAATGGGAGCGAGATATCCGACAGGGACTTTAATATATATGTATATACGTATGTACACCCGACCGAATGAATGGATAAAAGAGGAAGGAGGAGGAAGAAACGTTAATCCAGGGAGAAAAAGGCAGATAGAATGAGACGCCCAAGGAAGAGGGAATGGAGCAACGGAGAAAGATCAGGAAGGAGATTCGAAGGGTGAGGACACACACGAGAGCCTTCTAGAGTCGATTTACGTGGACGAGGACGAACGAGATCGAATACACTTCCATATATATATTTATATGAATACTTACATACACCAAGCGATGTGCATGTATACATGTATAATGAAGGAAGCACTGTAGGGGATCTGAATCGAACGAAACAAGAGATTGAACCAGAATAAGATTTTGGTACCACGGTACAAGGAGAGTTGAAACAACTGGAAAGATAAGAAGAACAAAACGGGGCAGTATTCGAATCGAACGAGAGCGAAAAGCCAGGAGAATATAAGCACCAAATACGGGATGAGGGAGATGAGGAAATGCAGGAAGCAGAAGTGAATACGAGGTCTCAAAACACGGACCGTTCTGTTGTACATTCATATACAGTATGATACAGATTAAAGGTACTTATTTGCATTGATTTTTACCGCTTCTATATACCAAGCAAGAAAATTAAGACTCATTTCGACGTGTTCTGAAAATCATTCAAACATTTATATAAAAATGTGCAATTTTTATACAAGTCTTAAATTAATATACAAGCTGCAAATAACTTGAAAATTCCGAATTATTCTTTAAACTTTTATCTATCTGGTCAAACAAATTCAAATATATTGTCGATGAATTTTGCGAGTAAACATTTCGATATAAATATGTATTGATGCCATTCAATTTTTTTGATATATTAAAAATGCGTTTTTGAAGTTCTATCATTTTTATTTTTTCACATTTAATGTTATCAAAAAATGAAAAACCTCGATTCTGAATCAATCTGTACTCTCTTTACGCGGTATAAACATACGAACAAACCGAACTTGATTCAGTGCCTCCGGACTTCGAAGCACAGGGCTCGACTGTTCACTCTCTCCTTCTTCGCCTCCTCCGCCTCTTTTTCTTCTTCTACATCTTCTTCGTCTTTGTGACCGGTGAAAATATACTAACTCGGGAGACTCATTCATTCCACTCCCCAGCGGAACTCCCCTCTATCTTCGTTTCCGACGAGAGACTTGTACGAGACTCACCGCAACTCGCACGGTCACCGTTTTACCCTCCCAACACGAATTTAGACTGCCAGTTTCATTACAAGCCCTGCAACTCTGTGGCCATTTGACTCGGTTAATTTCGTATGTTTTATCAACTAAATTATCGTATCATTGGTATATGTATATACCTTATAAAAAAACACATGGATATATCTGGGCATTTTTACAATAACTGGTTTTATACATAATTGAATTTTTCCCAAACTTTTTCGAGGTTTTGGAGTGTTAATAAACATTGTGATTTCGTGGTTAAACTTTGTCTCCGGATCTAGGTGCTCCACTGAGTTTCTAGATTAACGTATATTGGTTTTAATGTAGGAAACGGTGATGGTTCATTTGTAACGAGATAATCAGAATTATGTTCAAGCTTCTGAAGAAAAACGTGGTATCGCGAATTTCTACGAATATTCAAACCAAAATTAAAAGTTATGAAAATTCGAACAAATATATCAATTGCAAACAGAAATCAGACGATCTAAATAATAACACTATTCTCACACTAATTTATCTATTTCCAACAATTCTCCCATTGGGATTTTTGACAATCCAACTGAATAGGCCAGGTTTGTCAATTTTCAAACGTTCTCAATAAATTACATTAAACAATTTTTCGTGTTTCAATTAGAGCTGTACCATTTTCTACCTAAAATGGCGAATGGTGGTCTTTGGACAGGGAGAGCTTTTTAAATTTGAACAAGATACTGGACGTTCCCGATTCTCGCGTTAAAAGAGGACTTATCGACATCATATGGACGCTCGCCATCCTGACATGTGGCGAGTTAAGTTGTGCAAAAGTTAAATCTTTCGTATTTCACTGATCTTGTATACATGGATGCGTTGTATGGAAGTAGTGAAAGAGTAAAAGATATCGCAGGGTAAAAGAATACAAGAAAGGATAGGAGGTCCGGCGGGCGCGGGAGTAAAAGCAGTCTCGCGGGGAGTGCGTTCCCAGGCTCGGGACCGTTCCCGGCGAGAGTCCGATCGTATCTTCGCAAGGATTTATTGTTTGGTAAATCATTTAGTCGCTGCCAAGCTGCCGCAAGCGGCCCCTCGCGAAGGATACCGAATTGATGCTGCGTATTCCTTTCGCTGTTCTTTCCTCTATCCAACAAGTGCACTCTTCTCAGTCTTTCTTTCTCTCTCTCTCTCTCTTCCTCTCTCTCTCTCTCTCTCTCTCTTGGCTGCTTGGGCAGTTTTCGTTTCAGTCTCAGCTTCCTGCAACATCCATTTTTTCCTTTTCCACTCTTCCCTTCTTGGACGTCGTACTCGACTTTTTTTTATATTCCGTTTATTCTCTTCTTACCCCGAAGCTCTTCGCCGTCGCGGTGTCTGCCCATCTCGCTCACCCGGTTTCATCTGACGCTCTTGCGATTCGTTTTTATTAAGCTTTTTTTCGGCACGTCCTCTTATACACTTGTCTCCATCTCTTTACTTCTGCGTACGTAAAGAGAGAGAAAGAGAGAGAGGTGAAGAATGAATAATAACAAAAGAGGAAGAGTATTTATATATAGAAAAGCCATTCGAAGAATTCAAAATGGAAGATTCAATGCAATAGTTATTCCGATGGAGACAAAAAAACCTAAGGTTATTGTTTTTCCTATGATATAAAAGGAACGAGGAAATATAGACATTCGAACTACTGAAACTCGAAGAAATCGCTGAGTTTACTGCACCGAATTCGCAGTCGTTAAAAACAAGGCCAAAAAACAGACATTCGTTCAAAGAAAGCAAGATACACCGGTTTTCAAATTTCGGGAAATCAGGGATTTCATGTTCTATGTAAACTTATTTTCTTCAATCACACTTTTTTTCAACTTGCAAGTTATCTAGAAATTGTATTTATCTTTGGATTGCTATTCGTAGGTGTGGGAGTTAAAAAAAAAATCATCCTCGTGCGGATGATTGCGAACATAATTACTTGCCACAAAAAATATCGGTTTTATCCATATGCGAGTGAAGTAATCTTCACTCATACGATCTTTAAAATATCTGTCAATTAAGGAATATTCGTTCTATAATAAGCTTTTCAGTTTTTTGTATGAAAATAAACAATTAGAGACAGATTGTGCTCTTCCGTCGTTCGGGGTGGAAAATTGTGAGTTAACTTTTTATCGGAATACAAGTATAAACGAGTTAGTTGACGTTGAAGAGAAAAGGTAGCTATTTCTATAGTAGAGTAGTTAAATTGAGTAATGTGTGAATGTAAACGGTACGTCGTAGAGGCAAACGTAGGTATAATAATGTTCGTAGGGGCATATATCTATACGGTTAAGGAAATCACGTGGGTGTGGAGATACGATGAGTGCCAGGGAACCTGCGAGGGAGTGGGAGGGAAGCAGGGTTCAGGTGGAACGAACGGGGAAACGAAGGACAGCACTAAGGTAGATAACGGTGAGAGCGCGCGACAGGCACGCGCCTTCTCTTCTTCACGAAGCCACGGGTTTATGAGTGAGAGAGATGGAAGAAATTTCAGAAGAGAGGCACGAATACCATTTCTGGGAGAGTGGAGGGTAAAGAGGATAAGAGCAAGAGAGAAAAAAAGGAAGAAACAGAATATAAAAACACTCAAAGAACCGGACGGTGGGTTACAGGTGCAACATCGTCGTATATATATAGAGACCTGTTGCATTCGTGCATTCGGACTCTGACGAGGATCCACTCCCCCTCAACAACTGCATCTCCTTTTCCTCCTCGCATTTTACCACTTTGTTATATAATATATTTCACCGTTAATTCCTCGCTTCCTCTTCATTCCAGGATTCTTCATAATTTCCCAAATTACTTTTCGCGTCTTCTTTCAAGCGATGATTATGCAATTGTAGTTTGAAATTTCAAAAGAACGATGAAACCGAGATAATGGAAATGCTCTTAGAAAGAAAAACAATCGACAGTCAAAAGAATATCCACGTGACAGGCACGCGTCCACTCGTTTCAGTCCGAAAGGTGCACTCCGCCTTCGAACGCCGAAATGAGAACAAAAAGGTGAAGACGAAGACGAAAATATTATAAAAATTCAAACCAGCCTACAGGTGCAAAAGAATCGAGATTGACTTAGAAATTTTGTGTAATTCATTTCGGACTGTAAAGTAGAGCTCCTTGCACATGATGCTGCTAGATTGTACATCGTCTGCAAGAGGCTTAAGACACGAATAGTGATGAAACGGGGGAGAGAGCAAAACGTAATTAAATTAAAGACAAAGAAGAATAGAGAGTTAGGCACAGATATGCGCAAACTTTTTTCTCGCGGTGAACAATTGAATCGAATACATCACTTTTTTGGAAGCTATTCGCATCTAATCAGAGTTCACAATATAGTACAACGATTGCACGCTAGTGTTGTCATACGTTTGAACATATGAGAAGATTTTCTTTTCTTATAACTCCCGAGTAAGCAGGTGAGGCTAAATCTACCCAATAAAGTTAGGTTCGATCTAACCTTCATTTTCTATTTTTTGTTGACATCATATCACCGATACATTTTTTTCCCTTTCTCAATTCTGTTTCCCAACATATTTTATATATCAACATAAATCATTATATGAATTATTAAAAATTGTTATATAGAATTTCACCATCTCTACCACCCACGAGCTCCTTGAATATATTGCAATACGCAACATAATTATACCATGTTCGCGCATAAATGATACGAATATATCCAAATGTTGATTATGGACTGAATATACAAGATGCCGAGTTCATATCAATGTGACATAAAAGAATCGAAAACTTTTTTTGCAAATTCTCAGCACAACTTTCTCTTAACTGGTCCACGTGGTTTATTTACTGTAGTAAACTGGGTTTCCTCCCTTTATGCGTTGGCTCGAAATGCTGCATGGTGCTCCGCACTGCCGAACTGATTTTTCGATCGAACATGATATCTCAAACTTGCGTGCAGTCCATGTATCATTCAGTTCGTTTGCACATATATAATGTAATTTTGTTATTATTACTATTACTATTACT
>JABSMR010012409.1:0-11118 GCA_018902295.1 Dusona sp. PSUC_FEM 10030013 | reverse complement strand
ATTTCAAAAATATACTCGTGCGTATATAAAATTTCGCTACCATATAACAACCACAATCCACAAGTTTTTTATATTTCTCGATATATTTTTTCTATATATAGTTCTTTCATACGAGATAATTTCGTTACGCTATGGCTACTATGTTAAAAAGTGGTTAATCATTCACGACATCACAAATTTTCGAGTTACAAACATCCGCGACGTAATCACGCGAATAGTGTACTTTTAACAGAGCCTCATCGTCGTAACAAAATTTGTTATGTATAGCTATTAACAAGTCATCGTCTTTAGCACCAACGTTCTGTTGGAACCGCGAATTATCAATGCAGTGCTACTGATAACGAAAGAGGTAATAAAAATGGCAGTCGCAACATGCTAGCTTGTTGACGTGATACAAAATTGTATCCTTTGATTATCGATGTCTATCTATTTTTTACGACCATTTGTTTAAATCGAGAAAGATATTGGCTAATGTTTGAGAAGACAAAACCTTCTGTCATAAATATCATTCAATGACGTGCTTAGTATCTTTATATGGTAACGAAAAATCGAAAAAATATTTAACGTTTTCAGCTGCGTAATCTAATAGCTTTTCCTGTGTTATTTTATGTGTAAACCTTCCGATGCCTGAAGAAATAATTGCCAAGTGCATTTATTCAATTTTTATTCAATATCGATGGAAGTTTCGTATTTAAAAAATATTCGACTTGAGTATTTCATGAGATTTGACTGGTTAATCTTCGACAAATTGGAATTAAGCATTGTTAAAAGTAGCAAAAAAGTCACCGAAAAGTGGAAATAGCTCAAATGAGCTCGTACGATTACAAAATTCCTAAATTTCTGTCCAAAACAAAGTTGACATTGGTAATTCGCGCTTCTAACTATAGACTATTGTGCAGAAAATACAGAACGCTGAAGAGACTCAGGCGAGGTAGTTCTCACAGTACTCGGGTTTAATATTTTCTATTGTTTTGAGGCTCGGTCCAGTTGGTAGATCCTGAAGATTTTTCATTTGAGAAAATCTATTCCGTATTTATTTGACAAGGATATGTGCGAAGACAATCGCCACCGTCCTGGCCGAGTCTCGCAGCGTTGATATATCGATAAAATCTTTGACTGGAGCTACTTCCGGTTCCACCATGCTTGAGTTCCTGGGGATCTCTGGAATAAAAAAAAAAGTCATGACAAGACATCGTTATACTGTACGAATTAAGTTTTAACGATGAACAGAACACAATAGAGTGACAGACCAAATCACAGGAAGTGGATAAAGACAATTCAAATTGACCTGCATAGCTGACAAGATTAATCAGACTTGCGGAAATAAAATACTGACGAAGCATGCGAGTGAAAGGAGAATGTGACACAGACGAGGATGTGGAGCACAAATATTCATACTGCAACATAATTAATGTTTCCTCTCAATTTGTTACGTTACCAAAATAGACTTGTTAATTTTATGAATTAATTACAAAATAAAGCTCCCGGAGTAAAAAAAAAAATGAGCAATCATCGGATATCATTTGATTGTTTGAAGACAATTGTTGATCACAATTATTGGTATTGTAGACAATTTAAATGAAAAAATTAAGCAGTTCATTGACGAAATTTGCAAAATATAATTCGAGGTTGATGAATTGAAAAATGTTTAAATGTTTGACAAGCTTGCCATGTAAGATTTTTAAATGGTTCGGGACATTTGTATGGCGACAGAGTTAACAATTGGAGAGAAAATGTTCACTGTCATAAACTGTCACTAATAAAAAAGTTACAAGAGGAATTCAAAGGCGACGAGGAATGAAAAAAAAAGAACACGAAGTTGAGGAACGCGTCCCTAAATGAAGAACGGAAATCGACGACGTATAGCAATGACCTCATTGGCGCGATTCGGAGCGGAGGCGATGGCTTCCTTTCTCCTTATGATCCAGAACACATCCAAACATCGCCGTGGGCAAACTTACTGATAATCTACGCTCATTAAATTGCGTACACTCCGTGCCAATGAGATAATTACACTGACAAAAAAAAACAACAGACACCTGTAATGTCGCGTGGACGATGGAATTTACTGAAGCTCAAAAAGGATTGCAGACGTCAGAAGGATTAATAATGAACGATTAAGTCAGCATTCTGTCCCACAGGCATTATTTACCTCGAGAGTTCGTTGGACACAAGATTACTGTGCGGTGAATACTGCGCCGGGTTTTTGTACATGCTGCAGAGGAGCCTTTCTCTACAATTCTCCTCGGCGAATCTTAGCTGGGCGAAGATGTCATCGAGTCTCTGAAGGATGGGTCCATAAAAAGGATCGTCATAGGTAGCAGCGTGGTTGTTCGATTGATGTGCGACAGAAGATGAAACACTCGGAGGATTGTTACTACCTATTTGACTTTGTGGCACGACCCTTTGGTTATGTGCTTGTTGAACCGGTCTCGTGGCATGTTGAACGATCACTTGTTGTGGAACGTTCGACTTTTGTTGCTGAGAATAAACGGGGTAAATCGTTTTGGGAATCGTCCTGGCAGTTGCAGTTGGCAGATTCGAAGCTACCACATTGACAGAGCTCGTAGCTGGTAATTGGATATTAATTGGGCCAGCAGGCAGTTGCGACACTTGAGATATCGTTGTCGTGGTAATTGGTGCGGCGATTCTGCGATTAAATTTCGGATGCTCGTCAATGTATCCATTGTAAGCTAAGCTCTGAGCGTGAGACTGAATTGCGCCTGGATACTTGTCCTGATAGGGCGAAAATGCGGGTGGCCTTGACACTGGTACATATGGAGAAGTAGCAAAAGAATTGCCTGGATAAACTGAAGACAATGCCACGTGATCGTCTTCATGATCATCGAAAGACTCGTCGATCGGTTTGATACCCCATTCCTTTAATTCCTCTATGTCCTTGCGTAACTGGATATGTGGCTGAGGATATTCGTAACCCTCGTGTTCTTCGGCATGATGAGGATGATGATGATTGGGAGCATAGTACGTGGGCACCGGTACGGGGACCGGCACGTGATGATGATGATGGGCAATCTAGAACGCAGATGTATAATTTTAATCGATTTTGGATTTACGCCAAACTTTTCATTCCACTATAACTGTTGTTATTGTTTGTATCATTAGTATAGCACTATATTCTTAAGGGGATACTCTTACCTGGTGATGATGATGGTGAAACCGATTGGATTTGTTCGAATAATAACTCGAGCAAAGCTTGAAAACATGAGCAAATGCTGGCACCAAGAAGAGCAAGAGTTTTAAGAAAAGTTTTTTCGCTGCTCCAATTCCAAAGAGGAACGGCACGACGAACAAAAATTTGATCTTTATCAGTTTGATGATGAGGATAAGAGCGAAAAAGCTCATAAGTAATTTGTTCTGGATGAATTTTTCTGTAAATAAAACAAATAATAAGTTTAGAAAAACGCCTTATCACCTCATGCTTTAATTTCAAGAGTAAAATTATCAATCGGCTAAATATTATATCTCGCACTTATTTTCTTGAAGAGCCTGCCTTCAGACTGAAGTCCTCGTTGGCCAAAATCTACACGAAGCAATGCACCGTTGTCATCAATCGCACGTGGACTGATTTTCACGGTCGAGCCTTCGAAGATGAAATCGGGCAATTGAAGTTCGTAATCACGTGTCGAGAGGAATTTTACTGCTTTGTCACGAAGCGCACTCGTTATTTCTTCCAGAGGAGTTTTGTACTCTGATAGTTCTGGTATTTCCTCTTCAGGTTCGACCCTAGCCTCTGGACGACCGTCATCTTGGCTGGATGATTTCGATTGTTTCTTTTCATCGGAAGCCTCAACCAAATTGTCAGCGAAGTCGGTACCGACTGTTGATTGCATTGAATCGTAGTCGAGGTTGTTTTTTCTCAAGACGAAACCATCGAAAACCGTAATGTTGTCGAGTTCAACAAATGTATTATCCAAATAAGTGTAAGCGTTCTTTTGAATGCAAGAGAACGACATTTTTCGACTGCAATCTTTGATCAAGCCGTTCCATAATTCATTCTCCGATGAATTGCCGAACGTATTCCAATCGAGATATTTTGCGTAAGAACGTAGCTTATTCAAGCTATAGAGTTCAGCACTCGAGATTGTTAAGTATGTAAAATATAGATAAACAATTGTTCTTCGTAAAATCATGATGAACCGCATGATTGTACAACTTCGGTAAAAGATAGAACTCGATCGTTGGTTAAAAAAAAATCTGGCTGAAGAGTAGGGTGAACTTGAAAAATTTCAATGTTTGGTCAAACCGAAGACGTTCGACGACCTCGATCGACTAAAATGTCGTATTCCTTGGAACCCAGAGCAATGGGTACAAATTTTTGGAGAATCACGTTCTCTTCTTGGCCTCCACCGCTTTTTCCATACACCGGATTTATCCCTACCTTATCCTCTTTCTCCCTCCCTTTTCTCCCTCTCTTTTTCGCTCTGTCCTTCTTTTTCCAGTACAGCAGAAACGTGCTCTTACTCACGATCCAAGTAGTTTTTGGTGGGAATCCGCTTGTAATCAGTCCATTCTTCGCTAGCTCAATAACACCATGTCCTGGTGATAATCGACGCTCACTCTCATACACTACTATTAAACACTTTAATAACCGGTGGTTCGGGTTCTATCGTGTCCGGCAGAGGCTCCTTCGCCTATCCCACTTACGCAGGTCGAGCCCGAGTCTCATGTCCGACGTGCGGCCACCACTCGACCTCGTCTTGATACGTTCTGCCGCATGCACAGCACTCAGGTAGATCAAAATGCACGTGAGACCACTGGTACAAGACACACATGCACGCGGGATGAGCTCGCACTCGCACTTATGAGAAAATCGGATTGGTTGTCGTGGTTTTTTTGAGTTCCATGAGATTTTCTATGGATCCATGCACACTTGACTGACCGGTACTTTACTCGCCTCACCTCAATCACCGGCCGGCACTTCTTGTCGTCTTTACTCTCTTCTGGATCTTCTTCTTCCTCTTCTATCTATAACTTTTTTTGCTGCCTTTTTTGCACCGTCAACGGGAAGAGATGCGCTTCTCCCGATCTCTCGTTCAAAACTAACCGACTGAGCAGTTCTCCGGTCTCCGCGGTTACGATTCGAACGCCGGGCCCCGGCAAGTATGTCAGAGATACTCCTACTCTCCAC
This sequence comes from Dusona sp. PSUC_FEM 10030013, assembly GCA_018902295.1. Classification (NCBI taxonomy): domain Eukaryota; kingdom Metazoa; phylum Arthropoda; class Insecta; order Hymenoptera; family Ichneumonidae; genus Dusona; species Dusona sp. PSUC_FEM 10030013. Next base: position 5,969 of record JABSMR010012409.1, on the reverse strand, counting down.
CACGCGGGACCGATCCACGGAAGGTCATTATCTTCAGCTCGCGCCAATGTTTTCTCGCTTACTCGCTCGCTTTTCTACACCAGATCCTTTTTCCTCTACTTATCTGCAACCGATGCGTTACGTTCGAGCACATTTACTATTTGCGCTTATCGGCACATCTATGAGAGTTTGGGATCTATGGAGAGAGGATTGGCGGGACTGACGATTACGCGTGTCACCCCCATCCCATTTTGTTAATATTCATTGATCTTCAATGGTTTAACGTGTTATACAATTTGTAAAAGCTTTTTTAATTATTACCTATATATGATCACACTTTGGATCACTTCATATCTTCAGCATTTTTAAATCGCAATATCCTTTACAAGTCTTTTATATGCAGTCATGTTATGCTGCAATAAACATATCTATAGTTTTTGAAACAATCGATGATCAATTTTTGAAGGTTTAAGATTTTTTCGAAGTCTATTCTACTCGTGGTATTAATTCAAAGTTGAAAATTCACTCGAAGTACTCTGGACATCGATTAGTTTTCTATAATAACAGCAGGTAAAACCGCTTAAGTGAATCTGAAAGGGTGCGGATTGTACGAACAAAACCGTTTGACGTCTACTAATAATGGCATTCCCGGAATCGACTTGAAATTCGAAGACTCATGCTATACAAAGTGTCGAAAATTTTTATCCTACCTTGATCATAGGGTTCTGTGTACACCATTTATATTTTTGTATCGATATCCTTGTATATTTATGATTGCTGAATTGCCTTTTAGTCAATTGAGCAATTTAAAAAATTGATTTCCATAACTACATTGAAATTTGAGTTGTTTTGTGCAACGCGCAGGACGATAATTTACGTGAGAAGCGATGTAAATAGGTGTCAATACTGTGCATGCAGCACGAATAGACTGGTAGTAATTAAATGAAATAGACCTTCTGTAACCGCAAGAGTTACGCGAAATGATTAAAATCTGGATAAGTATCAAACAGGACACGAAAGAAAATCTAAACTTCAATATTGTGGTACCCAAGGTCGTTGGTTCCCAACGGCCACGCTCCGCTTCCTGGACCAAGAACTACCTACTCCTCCAGAGCGTTGCAAAGCTTCCGTGGCTGTTTCTTCTGCACCTAGCAGTGCCTATCCTATTGTGGTTTACCAACAGAATTATTTTAACTGCTGTTTTGCTGCAAGTAACTTTATTACAAATGTTAATGAACTTACTTGAACGTAATTCTCACTGATATATTTACCAAATAAATATTAAGATACATCCGCTTGTCAAATATTGTCCATCCCAGATTAAAATTTCTGTAAAATTGTACGAAAGATTAGACAGTATCGGTTTGATAACTATTAAAATGCGAATTGGAAACCAACACGTTCTACAGCATCTGACAAATTATCTTTGATTTGGAAAGACTGCTTCCCTTAATACTTGAGCAGCGCACTGACCCAAATTCCAAAATGCTGTTTGCAAACATTGCAGCAAAGTCGGGGGCGTGTGAAGTTTCCCCAGTCGCTCTGAAAATCCTCTGGGTAATTAGGCGACGTCTATACGCGAAGGAATATTTACAAGTTTTACTGCGGCTTAGATTTTCGGAACAAATCGTTGAAAATTTCATTCCAAATTGGAACAATTAGCCGGAACCGTGAAGTTTTCGGTATTAGCAAAAGTTTTCGTTTTCTGTATCACGCTGTGTGATATGTCAGCAACAATCACAAAAAGTACGTATACTTTATATTAAAGTATTTTGATGCAAAAATATTTCGCAGTAAAAACATTTTTTTAATGAGGACATAAAGTTCCGCGTTTTCACATTTACCTCGGTATTTTTTATTTGTTATGTAATTTTTCACATAATAAATAGTCTTTTGTAAGAAAAAAAATGTTTATATTGTCTCATGCCATTGGGACACTCATTTTGCTTCAATTTTTGAGGACCCTATGCAACCCAACTTTACCTTCGTAGAAAAAATCGATGATTTGGAAAAACCTAAAAACCGTCGGTATCATTTGACAGTTCAAGGGCATAAAGCCCCAAAAGATCATTCTTCTCTCTGCAATAGAAAAACAAGAATAGAAAATTTACGAAAAAGTACAAAAAATCATTTTTTTTGCGTTTAAACCTTAATATCTCAGACACAAAATGAAATAATCTAAAACAAACATAGTGTTTTGAAAACTAGAGAGACAGAGCCGTTATTTGGTAAAAAATATAGGTTTAACGATAATTAGGAGCGCCGAAATCATCGCTAGAACCTTTCGCTCCATTTTTGAACAGTGAGCCTGCCGAGGGTCAGAAATATATAGTGTGCTTCTGAAGAGTTAAAGCCGCATTGTTATTTAGAGTGCTGATTTCGAATATGCTTTTTAGAATAAAATATATTCCAAACTTATCGACCTTTATTCCTGAAATTATGTTCATATAATTGGTGATTGTCCAAAAACGCATACAAATTTGGTATAAAGAAAAAAGGACACCGCTTTGAAATGGTTTTCTTTAAAATATGCTTTACAATTTGGCAACCACGATATGTCTATAACTAATTGGCTGATTGGGATCAAATATGGTACACGTCTGCAGAAGACTGTTTTTAGGGTTAGTAATCCAATTCAACCGACTTTTTTTTCCTTTTCTATGATTTGTAGGCGGGGAATGGAACATTGCAAAAATCGATAATCAGATTGTAGCATGTTGTCATTTTTGAAAAAAAAAATAATTATTAGGTCTGTCTAATCTGAAGTAGCATCTGTTGTAATACTAATGCGGATTAAGGATTCGTTTGTTATTTACATTCAGTAAAGTAGTAATTTGAAGTGTCTGGAATCCGAGAAGCCCTAAAACATGTAAAACTATACGATAATATTTTTTTTCTCCAAAATTGGTAGGTGGTTTTAGAGGATCCTTCAAAACACGTGTACAAATATTTAAAAAAAAGGCTCGAATAATTTTACATTTGTTTTATCATAAAAATCACCTCAGACAACAGCATTCAATAGATCGATACGGCCTAAATTTGTCGTTTCCTTCTGAATTCTATATTATCGATAAATATCCTTGGAGCGTGAAAATTCCCAACTGTATATTTCATGTAAAAAAGCGGTTATTTTCAGCACGCAATGGGCGAATGATTTTATGAAGGATCTGCGTGAAGCAAATCTTTGGGTCAAGTCCACAAACGAGTTATGTTATTTATGGCGATAATGAAGAGTCATACATTTTATAGATACATAAGAGTTTTTTATCAAATCTTCAAAATGTTCACAGAACTTGACATTTTGTATTTTTTTAATGGAAATAGATTAAATATACAGAATCTTTAGATAATTTTACAATAACACAGAATTGGTACTGTGATTCTGGTTACTGTTTGCCAGTTTATCCATTTATATTATATTTTGATAAATATCTATAGTCTCAAATCCGACATAATTCTATATGATTCCGTTACGATGAAAAGGCAATGCTGATTACCAATAATCATCGTTACCACGAGTCTGGGAACCGCTGAGCAAACACAGAAGAGTTTGAAAAATGGGGGAATCGTGTCATTAGCTACAAACCATAGAAAAAAAAGATTAGAATAGAAACTGTCAGTCGTCGTGACAGGAAATGATCGGTCTCGTTCTTCTTGTGATGTTTCAAAACCATCATATTTTCTATGAATTGTACAACGATGGTGTTCGAGTGGAACAGGTCTCGGTCTCGCACGGTGGGCCAACCGGTCGAAGACGACGAATCCTCGCGGACCAATGAAGAGTCCAACATCTGAATTTCATTGACCCACTCTTCGGACGCTGTACGTGTTTTTAGTTCGGTCGTTAAGTCGTCACCCGTTTTACATGTTGTACAAGTCCAAAAATTCTACTAACATGTTCATTGTTTAGACATATATCATTGATGACACTATAATAACATACTGGACCGGAAGATCGGGCTATATCCAACAATCCCTGCCACCGCTTGATTGCCAACTTCCTCAATCAGTTCTTTTGTCATAGATGGTTTTTTTTACTCACGAAATATGAGCCCTTTCGGGTCCTATGAAACGACTAACATCTCATATGGCACAAAAGTAATATCACTGTTGATGTGTGCGAGCATAATATTTTTCAAATCACAAAGTACTCGCCATAGTCATCAAACGGTCTCGGCTGCGAAAGAACCACTTGAAAAATGAATAAACTCAAAAAACAGTGCACAAGAAAACATCTGTCAAATTATTTTTTTATTTCTACAGATCTCGGGATGTACAGGTTTCATATTTTCAACGATAGTCGGCTTACGAGTTTATTCGTGCCACCTGAGATCAATCGATTCCTACCTATGACCGGAATTTGACTATTCAAATCGATGAATATTTGTTTAAGAATTTTCTAATTCACCCTAAATTATTGCTGAATTTAAAAAAAATATCGCAAACTTGTTTATCATAAGGTTTTCTGATCGTGCATGTAACCTCAGGAATAACATTATTTGAATCGAAATAAAATTCGTTCAAGTTTAATGAATATGTAACTTCGAAGGAGTAAAATGGGGCGGGAATTAGAGAAGCGTTGATGCAGGCAGTCGGTGGTATACCGCATCTTTACTTCCGGTTCGAGAGGATAAAGCGAGAGGAGAGTGCATAACTGGCGCGGCACGGGCTGGCGAAGAAAGTGAATCGGCGTGTCTTCTCCATCGGGACAGGTACCTATTTCTGTAACCTTGAGAAACGAACGAGACACGAGACGTATAAGTGCCACGGAAAGTGTACTCATTTTGTTCGAATATACGTACGTACGCGTGAGTACGTATCTTATTTGCAATTCGTGCTTTTTTATCGGTCGGGAGCTTTCACCTATTAGACCAAGATTGGAAGAAATGCGCGTCCAAACGGGTCTCATTCGAAAGGCAAACAAGGTGTGTATCCATGACTGAGGTTTCATTGTCGTTGCGTGCCATAGTAATGATACGGCAACGCCAAGAATCCAATGGAGTGTAGGAATGATCGCCAGAGCCTCGTTTCGAGACTCTCGATACGGGGTTGCTCGATCACTGGGTTGACTAACGGTTGATGACCGAACGAAAACGCACGCACTAACGCAACTCCTTCGTGTGCTCCATCCTACCTCTGTTCTTTGACACAGACGCAAGCTCGTCAGCACAAGTGAGCACACCTTATTGAAAAGATGCCACAGTCGCGATGCAGTCAATGTGCCAGAAACGCAAAACTGGAAAAATGTCATACCATACAATATTATCGGCCAAGCGCGACCTCCTTAAAAACGGCCAATATTTTGGTTCATGTACTCTTCTGTCCAGTACGGTGGTTCGACTCTCGTACGAAAATAACATGCTCCTGCAACTAACTCATGACCGGTATCCAGGAAAGATTGATGAAAGTTAACGAGGCGTGATTCATCAGTCCTTCCAATGGATAAACTGATGCGTGATTTATTTCTCAATCCTCCCTGAAAATTTAGTTTCACAACGTAATTACTGTTATTTATCTCGCATTTAAAGGGAAAGATTTCACTGCAAACATTTGATTATTTTTTTACAAAGTTAAACTATAAAACGGAAGTAAAGAACGAATCATTGATAAACAGTTGTCCATCAGCTACTAGATGGTGGGTGATTAAGCGCCTTAAATCCCCCTGTATGCTCTCCCAAGTTCGTTAATGACGGTATTGTTGCGATTTCTCGTCAAGCAAGAGTGTTTACGACAGTACATCGAAAAACCAGATTTAAATATCTAGAAAAGCACTGTTGCTCTATCTCCGTGATAAATTATGATGAAGACAGACCGACAGTGATAATGCGGATTTGCTTTTTGACGGTCTGTTGAAAATATTAACAATAAATTGTCCATGCTCATAATGAGACATTAAGAGGTATTAAATAATCAGCTAATCACTGTTTCAAGTTAATCGCTTGAGTAATTAATGTAGAGAAATTTAATTATGGGTTTCAGGGTGAATAAAT
>JABSMR010012398.1:0-11123 GCA_018902295.1 Dusona sp. PSUC_FEM 10030013 | reverse complement strand
CTCGGAAAATGGATATATTTTTATAAAAATCATAAACTCGAAAGTATGAAAGGAAATATTTTTATTTTTTAGCACAAACGATAAAAGGCGGCGGCTTTAAGAATATCACAAATAAATTTCAGTTCAAAATATTAAAAAATAAGAAAAATCAAGTTTCATTCATTGCATGGCACAACATTTATAAGCTAGTAACATGATTCCCACACATGCGTACAGGCCTCTCCCAAGATCTGGTCGTTGAGTATGTCGTCGCGGTGACTCTTTGTCGATGAGATCGAAACGAGTCCTCTTTTTGCTCGGCGCTGAGCCGAGACCTCAAGACTTCGTGTACCTTCAACAGAAATGACAAATAAAAGAAATGAAGCTGCTTCGACGTGCTAATTATGCGGGATCAAGAGAGCAAGAGAGAGAGAGACAGGGCGTGCAATTTATTGTTTTTCGCCTTCTTTCAACTTTTTCCTTTGCTCTTTCGTTGTTATTTTTTCTCTCTTCTTCCCTCTCCGCCTCTTTTGCTCCTCGTTTTCTCATCCTGTACTTGCAACATTGGACGAACGCTTGACTTGGACTGGTTCCCAATTGCCGCGGCAATAAATACGAAACGCCGCGATGAGGCGGAAGATGAGGCATAGTCAGGCATTCGTTACGTTAATGCGCGATTTTATTACGAGACCACATTTTTAATTGTACTCTTAATGACGCGCCGGTACAACATCGATGACTACCACAGCCAAGGTCATGGAAGAGAATATATGTATGGATGTGTTATACAAAGAGTGGAACATTCGAAAAAGACACGATCCTCGACGGCGATGACGACGATGAAGAGGAGGAAGAGAAGAAGCTTTTTAAGGTTATTGCCATACGAGAGTCTGCTACTGGACCCGTGGATTCTGATGCGGTAACATGCTGGACCTGAATCTGAATTCGGTGCTCTTCTCCCTCTTCCTCTCCCTCTGTCTCTCTTGTTCACGTGATTTTTCCATTCGCTCTTTATGGTGCTTGAGGGTTATAAAATTCCAGGAGCTACCGAATTCGTTAACAAATTTATTCCTTTTTTTTATCTTATATTCTCCTTTTTATTTTTCATCTCAATTAATTTCTTATTAGGTGAAAGATTCTCCCAATCAATTGAAATGAAAATATTTCTTCATCCGTGAAATAAAGTTAAGTATACAAGTAATTCCAAGTGTAATTCCAAACAATTATTATTAATGCTGGCAGTCGGCGTAGTACGTACTTGATCACAGGGCACATTTTATGGACCGATTGATCAAACGATTTAGCGTGGACTCAAGTTCGTAAATATATACTCACGGGCATAAGCTCAAATATATGGAGATCTGTCGCATATGAGAAAGAAGAAAAGATACAACGAAATATAACGCGATCATAAGGCATACAGTTCAGTCCGGTGGTACCGACGAATATTTTTTTTTACGTTGTTACGTATCGCGTAAGAAAATGGTAGAGTAGCAAAATTCAATCTACTCTTCACGCTTAATTTTTTGATTCCTATCCTCAATCGACGTACAGGTATTCTCGGATTGCTGGGATGTCAAATTGTGACGTATTCAATATGGAGGAGGGCGCCCTTTTCGGGGCTAAACGTTTTTCCGTTCGGACGTTCGATTCTCATTAGAATTCCGACGCTAATTAATTGACAAGTGCCGTTTCGAATCGAGGCAGCATATATTTTTCCATCCAACGAGCAAAAGGAATGGAAGCAAAAAAGTTTAAACTTCATTATTTTGTTGGTTACGCCCTTTTCTTTGTTAGTTGCATTAATATACGAGGATATAGTGAATTATACGAAAGGGGTTGAAAACGCGGAGTTTTAAAGAGCTTTCACGATATGAGAGATCGAAAAAGAGCGTCGGATAATAGCCACGAGGCTCTCTGTGTCTCGGCAGCATGTCATACAGTAATTCAATCGACCGCCTCTGATTGTCACTTAACGAGATATTCCCCAGCGGGCAAATAGTTGGAACTCTCTTCTCGCAAAGAATTCCTCTACGTCACACCCTCTCTTTCCTCGTCTTTTTATCTCCTTCACGTCCGAGCTTCAGATCAGAGTTACAGACATAAGATTGGAAAGAAAGAAATTTCTCTTGGCTTTACACGACTGCTAATTGTTTGAATCTCCAATTATTTACGATTGTTATCATTCACGCATTTTGCATCTATACCATAAACATGCGTCATCGCGTATGACATTTGAAACTTTACACTTAGCTTTTTCTTTTTCTTTCCATCATTCAATGACTCGGAACACGTGGGCTGCGCTTATTTCGTCATTGATTTGTTCGGGTGTTAACGTTTATCGCACACCGTTTCATTTACAGTGTTTGTATATACAATTTGTGTTGATTTATTTTATATTTCACATCAGCATCAACAGTTAAATAAATCGAGTTCATTAAATGCTTATGTTTATTGATGTTCATTGGAAATCGATGAGTATAAAATACCCAGCAAAAAAGATCATCACATCACAAATAAAATAGGTTTTTAACAAAGTTTGTAAAAAAGTTCATTTTATCTATAATACGATGTGGAACTTCAATATCGAAATAATTTGCTGCGAAAGAAATAATAATCTTTGAAAAAATATGTTACAGTGAAAAGCGGTAAAATAAATATTAACAGCCCTAAAAATTCTATTACTTAACTTTCATTAGCGCTGTCAGGAGACTGCTTCGCGTTCGTCCTTGATCGCAATCATTACATTACAATAGAATTTTAATTTTGATTAGCATGTACATGTTAAGTATTGAAATAGAATGTCGAGTGGTAGTCGGTGTGGATATTAAAAATTACGTCATTAATTTAACTTGAAAAAATGCTTGTGATATAATTGTAGGTAGATAAATGAATTTTGACGTGAAAAACTGTATATGTAAATAACTTTAAATTTGCACATGTATATAACTAGTAAACTACGGGCGAGCTTCCATCAAAGTTATAAATTCTCGATTTGCGTCCTTCTTGGACCGGATCCGGGAAGAAGTTTGAGAGTGGAGAAGCAGAGGGATGGAGAATAGCTGCGAACAACCCCACACCGGTTTCATCCTCTTTCGTAGTGCGCTAGATTATCGGTGCTCTGTGGTAGAGAGTAAGAGGAAGAGTAAAGAGAGAAAGAGGTTGAGAGGATGGAGACGAAGATTGCCGAGAGAAAGAGAAAGAGAGGTGGAAAGGGAGGGAATACCACCACCTGGCCTCACGTCTTGTACCCATGCTTCCTCTACAGTTGACGTTCTGTTTCCAGGAGACACTTGGCCGACGACCCATACCTCAACTCCTTGTCCTGTCCATGCTATACATCTCGTTGCCTAGTCGTCCAAAAGCTACTTCCCCTCGTCTCTATATATGATAAGGGTTAAAACGGCCCCACGAGAGAAAAACGCTCGTGTCACATCGATCACGCCAACTGGGGCATTTCCAACTACCATATCTGATCTCGAATATTTCGGGCTATAAAAACTTCCTCCAACAATACCCTGATTATGCAAACTACGTGGGAGTAGGTTAAAATAACAAATAACTATCTGGTTCAACCTAAATAGCAATTTAACCTAGAATTGCTAACTGGAAACCATTCCTGGCCACAATGAATTTGCTGACAGTGTAATTAGAGCATATACGAAGTAATGTCTCATCGTTAAAATGAGATGAGTATTTTATTGTTTATTACCACTTAAAATATGGGATTAACTTTCAATTCAATGATCATGGATTGCCAGAGAAAATATGGGAATTCATTAATGACGAATACCATTGTCTCCTTTCTGTAATCGCCAACGAATGCATCTCCATAATGGTGTACTTCTTTTAGTCCTTTAACGTAGTTTATTTTAAACCAATAAAGTTCATTTTGCCCCACTTTTGGTTATATAGTTGACCTACGAAATACAAGCTCGACCGCACCGCGCGCTGACCAGTCACTGAACTCTCAAGGAACTTCTGTTATTATAAGTTAACCCTGGCGTCGTATACCGAGCAGCATCTTCTCTTCATCCCACCTACATCCACCACTATGGCATCCACCACTATGGCATCCACCCTCTGCAGAGGATCCCGCGAAAATCGTATATACATCGAGTCTCTTGCCTCGGACCTTTCAGATTATGGCCATCAGCCAAGCTAACCCGAGATCACCCGTCTGCTAACCCAGAGACGATGTTCGCCTTCTCACGGACTCTAAAACTTGCCTTCTGTTCGCCGAGCTAGAAGTGTCCTAGGACCGGAAGAATAACACGTCCAGTAATACATAGCTTATAGTTTTCTTACTAGAGAGAGCGAGAGAGATCTCAATCTCGTAGAACAAGGACTCCGAGAATCTTGACTGGCCTTCCGATGCAAGTTTCGTTGGGTATTTGTGTTTTGAAAACTATTAGAATAGAAGTATAGGGTCAGTTTCTAATTCATGATTCAACAAAATCGGCACCAAGCAAGATCCCACGAAGTTTTAATTTTTCTGGTCTAGAAATTAAAGTCCAAATGAATTAAAACTGGGGTCAAATGAACTGACACTGTTGCTGATTCAATGTGCAATTATACAAATATCCGGAAACAAACCCAAAATCTTCAAATAGCCAAAACCCACCAAGAAGTCCTTATTTCTTTTAATCTCATTCCTCGGAGTTTATGAAACTTTGAACGTTTTTTGACGTTGATCAAATGACTCTTCTTTCAATTCAATGCCCTCATTACCTCAGGTAAATCGTGTATTTGTTTTCTTTTTTTTTTATGAAAGGGTGACTTGACTCCCTTAATGGGGACGGGGTTAAAAAGCTGGTAGAGTATTATGCTTGAGTTAAACTTTCGGAACGAAGCAGGATGAGGGAACACGAGATGTACGTGAATGCCACGAAGAGATTGGAGGCTGGGGAGACAAGAGGACGAGAAGGAAAGAGAAAGAAAGAGGAAAAGAGAGGGAGAGGGAGAGAGAAAGAGGGAATCACGACTTTACGAGAGCGGAAAGTTGCATTGGGGAATATAAAGCAAGCGCGCGTCGCATATAACTTACAATCAGCTCGCGCTGTGGTTGCGTGGCTGATGTTCTCGACCGCCGCGCTGTCTCATCCCTTTCTCTCCTCTCGCTTCACTCCAAACTCTCGTTTCTTTCTCTCTGACCAACACAAGAGACTTGATACCGAGCCGGGCTTCCTTGAGAGGTTTACCTTGAATCGTGAACCCATTGCGATTCGATTTTATATACATGTATATTTATATGTATATAGATATAGACAGAGGCCACTAAACTCGAAATCCCGGCAAAAAAAAACTCTCAAAAAACCTCACACTCGATTCCCCAAAAAAAATGCTGCTCTCGTTTGGCGACCGTAAAATAAGAATAGATATTTACGAGAAGGACTCGTAATTGAGGAAAGAGAAAAAACCGGCTACTGGGGGTTGTTTTAATTTATGTTTTTAAATTCTCGAAATATAAGCAATTCAAAACCAATCCTGTGGTTCAGACGGTTGAACTTTTGTACTAATGAAAATTAGATCGATCTCTGTTAGTCGACCTTTGTTACTTTATCTTGACAAAAGTTCATTTCAATTATTAATATAATTTCACAATCCACTCTCTTCGCAATTCGCGATTGTAATATAGAAATTAACACTAGAAAAATACGTGTTTGCAAAATATCTGATTATTTGTACTCGATGGAAAAAACTCAAATCAATTGATTAAAAACATGTTGTTGACGTCGTATTCAGGCAACAAATATTTTTCTAGTTAACACGAGACCCTCGGCGGATTTTACAGCGGCGTTTATCAATCGAATGAAGTATATGGGGTGCAATGAGTGATCATCGCTGCAAAACATCGTTCAAGTACCTCGCGAGATAGTGAAGTGTGTAATGGTGTTAATTTGGACCACTGCAGGTATCGTAAATTGGAGATTACCGACAGGTCAATTAATCAATATTGGAGACTATTGTTATCATCACTACTTGCTTCGGCTATAATCTGCTTTTTATTAAGCCTGGTAGCTTCACAATGCGAGTTAAAAGTCAAATTAGGCATCTTTGTAACGGACCAATTGTTCATGCATTCAATCTAAATTCCTCCAATCAAAAATGCAAGGACATATGAAGAAATATAATTCGCCAATTGTAAAATTGTTTTTTTTTTCTCATTGATACACGAGACACGAAGAGGTAATATTATTCGTCCCATTATAACTCATTGATTAGCTGATTTTTAAGCAATCAAATTTAATTAAAATGAATCGTGTTTTCTTATGGATTTCCCGGACCCCGTATGGTGTTTAATGGCTGCGACGATAACCGCAACTGGAGATGTGTCATGAATTTTACCAGAGATCCAATAATACGCGATTTCTCGTCTTCGATATGCCAAACGCATCGGATAATACTGAACAGGAAACGTTGCAGATCGTCCCAATGTATAGAATTTGCAGTAAATGATTCCGAGGGTTCGCATGTGACGGAGCCACATAAACGTTGACTTATGTACGTGAAGAGGAAGAAAAAAAGTAGTACTTTATGGAAGACAATATTGAAAATAAATCGATAACTTAATTAAGGCGTCTGTGAATCATGGAGTAGTGTGAAGTCTCAGGGATTCGGTGAAACTCTTTTTCTCTCGCCTTCTCTCACTCTCTTCTGCTTTCTCTCTTTCTGTGGTAATCAATTCACGTTGATTCTCGTATTATACACGAATACGCATGACAATCAAGCTCGTAAAGCAAACTATATCGATGCTCGTTTTCATTAACTTATCTATATCTTGTTCTCATTCCTACCACGTGTACCAAAGTAAAAGAGAGTTTGCTTGGGAGTGAGAGTGCGTTGAGGAGAGTTCGATATGCGTGACTCGGAGAAGTAAAACCAAGCTCGTGTGCTCGCTTCGCCAATTACACATCGCACTACGCCCGGCATGTGAGTATATTATGTAGCCAGGGTGCGCACCCATGTGCGAGAAAACTACGATTTCTTTCTCCCCTTCCCTCGCCTCCTCCCCCTCGCTATCCTTCATCCACCCTCCTTCATTCTTCCTTTTTTTCTTTCCTTCTTCTCCATCAATCGACATTCCGACACGTTGCCCAGAATCGCCACACCAACCAGCAGTAATTTTAATACCTCACGGTGTGTGTGTGTGTAAATATTCACGACAAACTTGATTAACAGTGTGAATTCAATTTACGACGAAATATTTGATTGCGCGATGTGCCAACGACATTCATTCCATTTCTTTTCCAACCGGAAGTTTCAATGATTACAAATTTAATTTATAAAAAACTGATATAAAAGTATAATTGACAAAAACATCAAGATCTGTATTTGATTAAATAGAAATCATAATAATTCGTAATAATACCTTTTCATCATCTTCGACCAGAACTATCTTTTTATTTGATTAATTAAATATATGAGTTTGATTAAGTCACTACAAAACATTTTTTGAAATATTTACAGCAGTTATAACATAACGAAATAAAAATCCTCAATTTCTGAGCCGTAATGGTCAACTCGAAAAAAAAATGGAAAAAAATGATCAAAAAGAAAAAAAAATGAAAGAAAATCCACAATAATTATTCTCAGAAACTCTTGTACAGTAGTACAATTGTCATTGTAAATCAGAGCAATAAAAGAGAAAAATTGAACACGAAATTATATGCATCGTATATAACGCTGTAGGAAAAAAATATGAAGACTGGTTGGACGATGGAGCTGGAACGGCACGTTCTCGCCTCGCATCAAATACAGCATTATGCTATTACGCCAACGACCGTGGCAACTTTGCAGCCAATAGCTTTATGCCCCACACATTATGTAGTGTTAATTGCCTCGATGTTTCTGAGATCAGCCATTTTTGGCAAGGGGCATTGAGAAAAAGATACAGAAGACACTATTACATTATGCAGATTCGTTGAAAAGCCGGCAATGTGTACTAACTGTAGGAATGTAGGCAGATTACAGCCAAGGAATGTTTTTTTTATCCCAAACAAAAAGATAGAATAATTTAAGCAAATTTGTCAGTAATAAAATAAACAGGAAGGTTTAATGACTCATTATTATAATTGCGAGTAACATGCACGAGAATCGAAAGTGGTAAATTATTTAATATTAAAATCTAGGTTACTCTCTGCATTCAAGGAAAATTATTAATTATATCATCGCCCAACTAATTGATGCAACTTATCAAAATATTCCCTATATTAATTAAACCATGCGTGAGAACTTGATACAATAAATTAATGAGAGGAAACCTGATGAAAAACATTTATAACTAAACACATGTATTCAGACGTTATCTGCTAATTGGATTACATAATTTGTTTTCAGGCTATTTTTAAATTGGAAAGAAATAAAGCAATTAAGTGCAGATTTAAAAAAATTGAATCAAAATTCATAAAAAAAGATACAAAGTGAATGATATTTTTGAAATAATAACATTTTTCGAAAGCTTCGGAAATTTTGAATTCCATTTGAATAATTAAATTATGCTTGGAATATATTTGCATAAATTAATCCTCTTTTGCCTCAAGAGAAAAATGTATAAACATATCATTTTTCCCTCGTATACTTGAAAGCATTCGAGTACATAAATCACTGACATAAATAGACGTTTTCTGCAGCTTCTTCAATCCGAATCAATCTCCTTAAGAAAAAATATAAAGGAACATCTTTTTCTCCAAGGATTTTACGATTCACTCTTTCTTTATCCATTAATTCTTTATTTACGACGAAGAAATCTATTTAATCACGAATACACCGAGGTAAAAAGTAGCCTCGTTGTATTCGTTCTCCACATGTTCTCGATCGCATTGGCATTCGAGGGATTCGATAAAGTTGGCGAGACGAGAAATCGTGGTCACTTAATTGCGTCGCGAGGGTCTCGATATCTCGTTTGGTATAGACGTTGGCATGTTCCTCAATGGCCCGAACGATGTAAAGCGTCGATTTTCCTTTGTAAAACATATATATCTATACATGTATATTGTCGATACATTTATGCAGTTATGTAGTTAGACTATGGGGGCTATAGATGACGCGCTTCGGCCGAGAACATTTTCCAGCAATCGCCCTAAGGCACTGCTGCATAAATAATATTACCGTTCTTGCGATCAGCTCGTGTGAGCCTCGCGGTTTGCTCTTGCATATTATTGACAGTTAAAAATCGAGCGTTAGGTATCCCTCCCCCTTCTTCTTCTTCTTCTTCTTCTTCTTCTTCTTCTTCTCCTATCCATTCGCACAACCAGCAATTAGTTTACGGTAATAAAATCCGGCGTGTATATAAGAGGGTGCTGGTCTAGCCGATAAATAGTAGAATGTTGCAAAGAGAAAGACAGAAAGAACGAGATATGGAGAGTAAAGAAGGAGAGAAAGTAGGTGCTAGTGGTGTGAGGTTCGTTCAACATAGACGCCCAGTAACTGCGAGCGGACACGCGACAGCCCTGTCGTAATTTCTCACGAATATGAAGCATAGGGAGTTCTCTACTCCACCTTTCGTCAGAACTTGTCCTAGACCAAATCCAGTCAAGTTTCACCCTCCTTTTCCAGCACCAACTTCTATTCGCGAGCTTGACGTGAGTTTTTTCTCCTTTTTAGCTCTCTCCCTTTCATTATAAATATATTAAAATATTATGTATCCAGCGTAATTCTTCTGACACTCTGTGAGCAAAACTACGCACGTCTCTCGTCACTGCTGTTTATTCTTGTGTAAGGAAGCTGAGAAGTTGGGCGTTTCTGATGATTCATCTTGATTAAAACGATTCTCCATCTTTATGTCTATCTGCCTATCAGCTTGCTTGTTTTTTCAGTAAGCTATCGAAAAAAAGGTACGGCAACAGTTAATGAGATTTCCACTTTCGCATGGAAATAATCAGGAATAAATGTTATTAAAAATATATTAATATTCATATATGAAAATTTTGTTTTACACAATATTTTGTCGACGTTATTTGAAGAAATTGTGAAGAATTATTTTATGTTTTATCGATAAAACACTATAGATAAAAACGACTGAAAAGTTACACAGAAAGGAGGCAGTTACTTTTTGTATCACTCTTGACACATCAGTTTTATCAGCTCGATGTTATGCATATTGTTTTTCGATATTTCGATAAAAGGAAAAACCGATAATTAGACAAATCGATCAGCAAGCGTTCTTTGACGAGTTCAGGGAATATTACCGTTGACGAATTTCCATTGGGCATTCCAAAAGCCCTCGTAAATCTCCGGATCCTTCGACAGCTCCTCACTAAAGCAGCTCCGACGTGTATATGCCCCATCATAAGCAGGAGTAATTAATGGCCAAATAATATATCGATTACTTAGCTCAGACCCAGGATACACGAGAGGATATCGACGAACCGTAGCGGCCAGCTGCCCAGTGAAGCAGTTTGCGAAATGACGAAAGCCACAAATTGTCAGACACGTATAGTCGCACGCATACATACAACGTTCTCCGCAAAGTTGACAGGATAATAACAGAAGCCATTTTAGTGTCTTTTCAACTTACGTTCGAAAAATTAAAAAAATTCCATTTTTTTTCAAAATCTTACACCAAATAACCTCCTATGATTTTTCAACTTTCATTGAATACAAAACAATAAAACAATAGCAAGTTGAAAAAAATGATAAAAATAAAAGAAGATGGCGGGGATAGGAAGTTTCATCTAGTTTCCTTGGAATTTCTCGTACGTGGGTGTCAGTGCAAATGTGTACGATAGTAAACACGAATGGTTATGAACATACACATATACAAATTGCCACCAGGTACAAATCTAACCTCTCATCAGGAACGCAGGAAAGAGGAAAAGAGAGAGAGGGAGGGTGGACAGACGACAGACAGGCAGACAGAGACGATGAGAATGAGAGAGGTTACCCTACGTTTAGGGGGTAGTAAGCAGTTTAATGTATTCCAGTCAGAGAGGAGAGAAGTGAAGCATGCATATTCGAGATATATTATAAATAATTACTCAATTATATCTTTGGAAAGGCAATGAATAAAGATGTCTCGCGAGTCGTGGAATCGCACCGGGCGGCAAAGGGGCGAGGAGAAGGTGGTTGAAGGGCGGAGACGAAGGTGCAAGGGGTGCGGGCAGGCAAGGCTAATAAAAAAAAATATATATATATATACATAT
>JABSMR010012387.1:0-11128 GCA_018902295.1 Dusona sp. PSUC_FEM 10030013 | reverse complement strand
CTCCCTCTCCCTCTCCCTCCCCCCTCTCTCTCTCTCTCTCTCTCTCTCTCTCTTTCTTTCTCTCTCTCTCTCTCTCTCTCTCTCTCTCTCTCTCTCTCACACACACACAATGTTCCTTTTTATTTATACAGATAATTAATAAGTCGAAAAAGATTCACCATGAAACAGGGGGCCATTGGAATACGTCGAAATCGTATAAGAGTTCGCGACCGCACTTAGGGCAGAGATCCAGCGAGCGCGCCGTTTTACACTTTATACTTGTGCACCCCCTCCCCGCGAAACCGAGAAAAAGCGTCCCGACAACAAATGTCGTAAATATGAGGCGAGGAAGCCAAAGGAGCAGCGAGCCCTGCCGGACATTTAACCGGTTAATGGAGGGGTTAAACGGCAATAACGTAGCCAAAGAATTGTAAAAAAAGAGGATGAGTGCGTGGGTACTGCGATTTTTTTTGACGATGATACGTTATCTCATCCTTAAATCGATGGTTTGATCCGTAAACCTATTATCCGTAGATCCACAATAATTTGTCACAATGCCGTAATTTTAACTCGTTTCATCTTTAATTTCTCAATTCATTAGCAAACGCGCAGCTAGTATACAATTCCAAGCAAAATATAATCATTGTTTTATCGCACATGGAGCGCAAGGTAATAAAACATCTGCATGCCACTTTTACTTACATTTTGTCATATTTGTTCAAACTTTAAAAACTGGAAACGTTTCGTCGAGACTCAAGGTTTCTAACATCATGCTGTTATTTACATTGTTGTATCTTTTACGATTAAGGAAAAATATATCAATTTTCATTAATCCCAAAAAGACGAAGTTTGAGTAGGTTCTTTTTAAAAGTGTAGAAAATTCGGAGGCTCGATTTTCTCAGATAAACCGCTACCTTATCACTGTACTTTAATGCGAAAATTAAAAACTTGTATAATTGACAGAACATTGCTGAATACATATCGGTATATTTTTAAATCTTAAAGCAACTCTCCTTAAACATTTGCCTTTAACTTTTGCACTAGATTACTAAAAAATATACACTACTTATATTTATTACCCCATACAAATCTGCTAATTTTAAATATCACAAATTTTCTAAATAATAATGCCATAATGGGTACTACCGTGAATCTGTGAATGAATGGAATGATATTATCGTTTATTTCAATTTTCGTTAACTAACAACTGTGGTTGCATTAATTTAAGGAACGAGTGTTTATGACTTCAGATCGCCGAACACATTACGCGTTCATAGGTAGGATTTACGCTCGTTCCTGACGCACAACATAGATCGGGTCGTATTTTGATTGCGGAGAAATCAGTAGATGGGTATGGAATTATTACGAATTAGACTACCATAATCACTGAGTTAATATCCATCAGGTGCTGATATGCTTACAACAGGATATTCAGGATCATTACGAAATGAATGAAAAACAAGGAGGAATGACAAATCACAGCTGCAAATACATTGTTACATCACGAACTGTTCCTTCTCTTACCGTAACCATTTGTAACTTTTATGCTGAGTACGTTTGCCCAAAACTTTACGAAGCTGATGCAGTCGGTGAATATTTATTTCCGATTGATTTTCTTGCGACACAGTGATTACGTGCACTTCAAACTTTGGTTGTAGGCACGGACATACAAAATCAGTGCATCCGATCAGCTAGTGATTTGTACCGAATAATGCAGAGATTAGTTATGCCTCGATTTTTATTCATTTTATCGTTCGTCACATTTACCTCATATAGCAGGAAGTTTGATAACCTGCAGTTGGGAGTGCACACAGACAACAAGAAACAGCATATGTGAACGAACCAAGCAATGAAAAGCAGCAGAGAAATGGAAAAGGGGGTACTGGAGGGTAGCTCTATAATCACAATTTTGGCATAATTACATTTATGACCCACTTTACCCTCGTAAATTGTCCTCGAAAAAATAAAGAGAGCGAAAAACATAAGAGCCATGGGGTGAGGAGTCGGGCTCAATCGTTGTTGTTATTACACGCATGTACCTTAGCTACGAGAGGACGACGAAAGCGATCCTTCCTCACCTACCTTTTTCCTATACGCATCATTATTAAGCGCTTGATTGGTAAACGCAACACCGAGCATGCAGCCGCGTTCCCAGACTCGGGTTCATCGTCGATGAGGGAGATGAGTATAACGACGAAATGTATTTTCGCCCCCTTATCTTATCCCAACAATCCTTAGCATATGGAAAATTGTTATTACATGCTGACAAGGGGTTGAAGGTGCTGATACCTATTACGTTGCAATCATTGTACTCACATAAAGTTTATCTTCATCCACGATGTTATGTTATACCGTTTTAACATTGAATGCAACAAAATAAAATAGAATAGAATCAAATGAGACAAAAATGTTCAAGTATCATGCCATGCAAACGCGCGAAGGAACTAGTAATCTTTGAGTCTTCAATATAGCCTGCAGTCTCAATTAGTCATAACATGAGTACAACTACATATAAAATGACTTTTGTGAAGCCGACGTAGGGTTCAGCGTAGGTCCTGAATGTCCAGACGAGGTAGGGTCCACTGCATAAAGTGTACAAATGGTATATGCTGAAAGGACACTACCTCTACGTCTTCTGCATTATAAAAACAGAAAAAAATTTACGCTGGGTGCCGCCGACGTGCTTCTCATGCCAGAAATGTTCTCTGCAGCGTCTTGTTACATTCATGGAAAAGAGGAAGAACATATGGAGAAGGAGAAAAGAGAGCAAGACTCTCTTTTCCTAGCAGGCAAACGATCAGAATGCCATGAAGACTAAAGAGAGTGAAAAGGGTTAGTAACAACGACTCAAGGTCCCCATTGGCTGTGTGCTCAGAGAAACGTCACACTGGCTGGCTACCTTAATAATAGAGTACAAACTCTACTTTCCAGGGTGGAGAATTACCGGGCAAAGGAGCCTTACCAAGTTCCCCATGCTACTCTCTATTTCTCTTTCCCTCTTCTGCACTTCATCATTCGCTACATTTCTACGGAGAAAAACAACAGAGAGAGAGAGAGAGAGAGATAGGGAGAGGGAGAGAGAGAGGGAGAGGAGAATCTGTATAAAACATACTTGTAAGCAAGAAATGTTTTTAGAGTAATAAGAATTCAGGGAAAGAAAGGAAAAGTGTTAACACCTCAAAAACACGTGTTATTTAAATCTGGAAAAACCTGAACCTCTTGGCACATGCAACTGTTAATATTGAGACAAATCCTTTGGCACACATTTTTATTTATTTATTTGAAATCTTTCTGAATGGCGCGTGAGTCCAAGTTCAAGGTCACCCCAATGTACATCAACATTATTGCGCTTTCTTATCACCAAGTTACCTGTTACTCCTCTTCCTTTACTTAGACTTAATTCAGATATTGTACTCATAATCTGTATACTGTCGCCCCCGTTGAACTCTCGTATGCGCATTGTTATCATGATTATTATTGCAATTATCACTTTTAGTGCGAGTTATAGCGTATCGATGATAAATGAATTGTCATTATTGCAATTACTTTTATTATCATTTGTAATTTTACGATTTCTGACGTCATTCGTATATTTTATCATTCTGGGTGGTAGGGCCCATATTTGTATTCGAAATAAAATAAAAAATTTATTTTGTTTAGTATTCTTTTTTTGTGCCGCTTTTTTCTGTCTTAGCATAATGTATTTATAATTTGGTATTGCTACATTGTCTTATAGTTTAAAACTAAGGTAAATAAACTACCAAATCAAATCTCTCTCTCTCTCTCTCTCTCTCTCTTTCTTTCTCTCACGATCCAACATTATGGTACGTGTATGGTTAATACTGCGAAGGCCGAGCCGAGCTGCAACCGTCCAATAAAATCGGACGGCCGACAATTTTCGGTTACGCGTGATCTCATTAACCTGGCCGTCCGGCCGCCACTCCTCTGCGGCCGTTTTTTCCTCCTTCATTCTCTGGTTCGTTTTCTTCTCATTTTTCATCTTCCCTATTTCCTCTACCTTGGTTTCAGTTGCGGCGAACGTCTCGACGTCTCCGTCTTCGTATTTTTCTTCTATTTTTTTCAAACTTCTCGTTCTCTCCCGCGGCCCTCCTCCGCGGTCTGGCCTCCAATCTTTCTCTCACTCCCTATTTCTTCGGTTCGCTTATTCTCTCTGCGTCACCTCGCTGGAGAACGAAGGAACATATATGACGGCAATGCGAGAGAAAAAAATGACCGAGGCAACAACAATCATAATTTTTTCATGAATACTATCTCAATATCAGAGAGAACAAAATCTCTGCAGCTTTTGCTCTTCTGTCTCTCCAACGTGTATCTTTTTAGTACATAACATTGTTCCGAACTTCGAAATGACGCGCATAGTGAAACTATCAATGCAAGAACTTGTACATCGTGAGATCGATTGATAGAAATTGGGTAGCTCTATAGGATAAATTATATTTTTATACTAAATGTGCCTTTGGCCCAAAGCGTGACGCATTAAAGAAATACTTTTAAAATACGAAAACAACTGCAATTTTCAGTAAAGATTTATTAAATATGGTTTTATACCTACGTACCAATAGGTACGTAAGTATGAATTCAACATTTTTCTCTCTAAGTACTTTCGATTCGGATCAAAATCGTAATTGTTCGGTTTCGTGAAAGTGTAAAAATATTAAAAATCACACACTTAGCGGTTTTCGGGCCAGCATTCCACGAAAATGTTTATGGTTCGATTTCCAACCAAATTTTGAACCAAAAATCTAAAACTTTTAACCATATTTTCTTGTGTGTCATAGGAGAACTACGGCTCCGTCTGTTCGATGTACACACGACTAGCCAATGTCAGACGGGGTTCTTGATTTTGTGTACATCCCCTCATGATTGGGGTGCTCATCAAACATCATCATGGACCCATCCATTCAACAGAAGTGGGGACATAATAATTTGACAAAAGGACAAAGACAAGTTCTCGTTCCTTCTCGTCACGTGACTGTTCTCGACTCGCGATGCGAAGCCGAGTTGTCGAAATGGTGGTAGATCGATACATCGGACAGCATGAGAATGCAAAAAAAATCATATCGTCAAAGACATTTGTCAAAACATACAAGATTGATCAGTAAATGACGTACCTCGAGTTCGAAATATAAATTCATAAAAAAATTGTATATGGCAAAATTCTTTTAGCAAGTATATAGTATAATTTTACTGATAAAGCGTATGTTTTTTGCTGTGTCCTGAGAACAAAAAATATAATAAATGAACGAGAAAAAAAGGATAACCGTATACGGAAAGTATATGGACGAATGCAAGGCTTTCATCTCTCGTAATACAGTATGTATGAAGAAGGGATGATGGTGGCAGACCTCGACCGTTGCTCGGGCGGCTGCACTGGCAAACCTTGCCAGGAGAGGATACACGTCTCGTTCGATCCGGCAGCGTAGAGATGGTCGTGCGAGATAGTGTTGAGTTAATAACGGACGGCTGGATAGACGAGAGGGAGGGAAAGAGGCGAATGAGATGAGCAACGTGCCTGCATGTATGTATAGTTCTTCGTTTGTAGCGGCAGAAGCAGAAGCAGAAAAGCAACAAGACAGTAGAGAGAAACAGAGATGAAAAACTCCGCCCGAGCTGAGACTGATCAAAACCGTACGGACATTTTGAGCTCTACCTACCATAACAACCGAGTCGAGGACCGAGGACGAGTCTTCTTACAAGTATTACTGCGCTTTATCGTTGTTGGACCAGATGATAGGATACGATGCCTCATATATATATATAGAAGATATTTCATGCAACTGTTACATTCCAAAACCCTCACTCCTCGTAATGAATTAACGATTTTTTTACGAATTTTTTTATGTTGTTCCACACAAGAAAGACGCAGGGACTTGTTTTGTGATTTTTCGATTCGGCCATTTTTGGGATGTTCACAGTCAGTTGAATGTTTGACTTAATGGTCTACTAGTCTACTCCTCTGAATTCAGGCTGAACAATACTCGGAAACTATAAGTCCCACAGAAAAAATAACAAATAGCAATTTTTGTAAATATTTACCCTATTACTATTATACTTCAATACGAGCATCCTAACTTCCTGTAATAAATCCAAATTAGCCACGAAAAATACTGTAAAAACTGAGTAAAAACGGTATTAGTTATTTTTTATTGTGGTACCAAAATGGGTTCTGAGATATCACAACCTATATTCAGAAAGGGAGAAACAAATATTCGACATGTTTCAGTTTCCAAAACGAGACGTTAAATAACTTGACAACTTGCATTTTGTCTAAGTATTGCACACTGAGAAGAGCTTTCGAACAATCATCAAGCACCAGCTTAACGCCAAGTATTCATAAAAGTTGAAAAAACGCGATATACATTATACTAGAAATATGTAAAGTATATGTCACTTGAAGTATAAAACCGGCTCTAGTGAAAAATAGGAAACAAGAGAATTTAACGGAGTAAGCGAGAGAGAGAGGGAGTCAAACAACATGATTGTTATTGCGTGTACTCTACAACGACGACTATGATTCTTAATAACGTGTTATAGACTACGTAGATTAGTGCATGTATACTCTAGATTTGTTGGATATGGCTTGTGATGCGAATACACATGCAGTTCTGGACGGTCACTAGTTTAACTCGCGATTCCACTAGTTCTAAGGATATTTCGATAAAACTTGAATATACTGTTTATGAAATTTTCTGCGAAAACAATATGAAAACCTGCGTATATGTTTACATTGTCTCAGAAAGAGATTTAAAGGATGATGAAAAAGTTGCAGACCAACTGTTTTTTTTTTCAAAAATATTGGAAACATTTTTACGAATCATCCATTTATCAGGGGTTACAAGCCTTTGTAAAAAAAATAAAAAAGAGAACCCCGGTGCGAGTTAATCGCTAATGTAGCCATTGACCTTTCGATAACGGTATTTTCGCCAGGTAAATCATCCAAGTTCTAACGAATCCTGGTATAAATTTTGTTCTTCGACTGTTCCCAGGAGAAATAGTCAAGAGGACTAAGAAATTGGATGGTCGAGGCAGCCGATCAATTATACCTCGGACCAACTCGACTATGAGCTGCATCAACTTCGTCTGCTGCATCAAAAAGCGTCATTCAGAAGCATTCATGCCGTAGCTGGAAAATGCCCCATTGTGCTGAAATGAAACGTGGTTGAAATTTTTTGGGACGTTTTATGTTGTCGGTACAATTTATATTCGGAACGGTAAAGAATATTACGTGTGATCTGTCAGTTAACAGTATCGCTCATCTGGAAAATCACCCTATCAGAAAAAAAAATATTGACGAAAATCAAAGGGTTTTCGATAAACTTTAGCCTGTCCGGTATCTGACCCATTGGTTTCCGATTGGTTGTTGTATCAGCCCTACCTAAGTTAGGACGATTCTTAATATGACTATCTCGGTGAAAACCTAGTATAGTACGTGAAACAATATTTTAAAGATCCCATTGTTGTCATATCGAATAGTGTCGTTCAATAAATACTTTGTTTGTTCATACGACCACTGCCTAATCGGGCCATTCTGTGATTAGTGAAAATGACACTAGTTCAGTTTTAGTCAGCTTCGGAATTTGGAATAAATGGATTTTTTCTACATGACAAACCTGACAAAATCAAAATCAATATCGTTGTCCAAAAGTCAATGTATAGGTTAACAATTCACTTACACTGCGGTTCTCTTTTTATAGAGCTATCTCTCCAAGTAGAGGAGACGCTAATTTTCACGAAACTCAACGGTGCCTTTCAAACGTTTAAACTTTTGTTCTAAACATTTTCTTATTCGAAGCGTATTTTCGGGGAAAGACTTATCTCGTGACTTTCCGAACACCCTGTATAATACGATAGCTACGACAAAAAGAGTAATAAATCGAATCAAACAAACTCCAACGAGTCTCCAGCAACATGTGGAAACTCGCTGGTGATACAAGGTGCAACGATCCGTTAACGATACTCGGCAGAATAACTCAAGCCACGGTGCAGATATCCCGGGCTATATACAGCTCCTATCGATATCTATATAGCATAGCAAGCATTTATGTAGCTATCAGGACATGAATTTTTCTTCTTCTCGCTCGTTCCATCTATACACGTATCTGAGGAAAACAGGTACTCTAAAACCTCACGTACGTTGTCTACATTACTTATATCGCGAATGCTCGATAGCACCGTTGTTTTGATAGTATATAATGTAAAACAGAAGCTTGACATGTGGACCACGTGCTCACATATTCGCACGAGTCTCTTCTTACATTTTTCATCTATTATATTTACACACATAGGTTGTTTTACGTTCCTATTTAATAACGGATGTCTAACGCATGCATCGAAAGAATAGACTGAAATCTGGATGGGCAAAGCGGCGCTACGATCATGCATATACCCAGCACCCTCGCCACGCTTTCCATCGAGTCAAATAATAATGGAATTAAACCGAACTGGAGAGCGTGGGTCGAGTCACGGTGGTCGGCTTGGCGAGAGAAGAAAAGAGAGAGAAGGAGCGAGGAGAGTACGTCGTCATCGTCGTTGGTCGTTCTGCTGGCGTGACTATGAAACCCCCCGTGACTTACGAGAGTTATACGAGTTTCTGGTGTTGAGTTGTCGGTATGTTGAGACGCTCATACCACTTTACTGCGGTAGACTCAATAAGAATCTGATTAAAAAAAAATCGGGCTATGTCCCGGGGGAACAACGAGAGAGTTATTTTCGTCGCGTAGAGAAAAAAAAAACAAAACGGGGTAGCCCAAAAGCGACCGATTTTATAAACAGCTTTCGATTGTTAGGTCTGATTATTATATTAACCAATTAGAATTCAACTCTATCGTATTCGTGAGTATTTCTAACGGAAATGAATATTTGCATTTCGTGGAAAAGTAAGGATATCTTCTTACAGAATTAAATTGTTATTTCAAGGTAATCCGGTTAATCTATAGACCAAAATGGCGAATGTTAAAATTCATGGGACGAATCTATCCGGCCTTTTTCATGCCTCCGTATAGACAAGTATAAGTACGAGTGAGGGGACTCAATATTGCTTGCTGCATGTTACTTATTACTTTAAAAAAAAGAAAATCATTTCGTGTGTGTCCGTAGCTGGATCTCCCACTGAACGGAGAAACAGCGGCTTCAAGCACAGGAAATTATCGAGAACCAACCGGTCCCATCAACATTCCGCGTCCTTTTATCCTTATCGACGCTTCGATAATTTATTACACAATGTGTATTATAACCCGCTGGCCTAAGAATCACGGCAGCGCGACAAAAATGTGTATATGGTGTTGGACGTGTGTGTCGCCGCGACGCAAAGTATCTCGCGAATACTGTTGAATACGGCCAACAGTCACCACCAATCTCGGTCATAGTGATCATCACTGTATGCTTTTTCCCCCTCATTCTGTCCTCACTTGGTTTCTATCTTGTTATTTCTACGCCTATAGCCTATCTGTACAGAGTGTTTGAAACATCATGAGACGGCTGTTTTTCTCCGACCATATGTGTTGGACAAAAATTGGTTGCAATAACAGTTTTATGGTGTCAAAAAATCGATTCAATGAAAAAAACAATAGCGTTCGCCTGTGGCTCTCCTGGAGAGAGGGGGATAGGGGGCATTTCAAATTTTAAGGAGCGAAAAAAAGAGAAAGATTGCTTGATTGATTATATAATTTTATTCCCTATCTATGCTCTGGAGTGAAATATCTATTTTGTGTTATAAAGATGAATTAAAACATATAAGAGTGGAACAAGAACGCACAAATACAGTATGGGAATAATACAGTGAATAATTAAACAACGAATGGAGACAATAACATGCAATAGAAGAATGTTGCAATACTTTCATAATGGGAAAAGGAACAATGGGAATGATAATGAAAATATAAAAATAATGGTAATAGTAACGATCATACCGTAATGCAATGAACAACAATAAAGTAACGATGACCATAATATTAACAATAATACCAGTGGAATGATTGACACAAATGGTCATGGTTGGTACCAAGATTGACCGAAATGGGGCGAGCGTCACCCAGTATCGGTTTTTATTATAAGATTATTTAATTACTGTTAATTTCATGTTAATAATGACTATTTGGCAGCAGCATGAGACTATTAATTATAATGAAGGAATAGTCTATAAAAAAAAAACGAAAAAAGCAACTAAGTTCATATTTATTGAAGTTACATATCTTCTGCCTGACTGGGGATCGAACTGCCAACCTACGACTTGCCTACCTATCGATTATCCCACTAGCTCGGGACCGTAATCACTACGCTGTCGGCTACTTTAAAACTTATAAAACATCGTTCTTCCTATAATCTGCTTGATACTCTAATCAGATAAAACAACTTAAAAATTGGATTGCTATAAAAACGTGTATGTAAATAATTTCCGAGGTCGTTGAATCCGAAAAAAGAGTCAGCTTTTCAAAATTCTGTAGTCAAATTTTGTTAGCTTTGTTCGAGTCTGGACTCAAATTATGAAGATTTGAAGGAGAAGACTCAATGTGGTAGAGCCACGATGGCAAAACATTAATTTTTATAGAAATCATTAGTTTTGTAGATTAATGTAAAGATATTATTATACCTCTCTAATCCTGTATGGTATTATATACTGATACTAATTAGCTTGGGAATAGGCTTTTAATAACTATACCTCAGGTCTCTAAACAATATACATAGCAATGTACAACGAATTAAAACAATGTATGATAGTGGGATCATGCACGGCTGTAATCCAAAGTCCAATGCTGGCCCAGTGCCAAGAGTTCATTGTCTGCCGATATTTACATTGAGTTGGCCCAGACAACACATTAAAGGCATTGGGTTCATTTGGGCGGCGGGAGAGTCCGTTGCATACGGTTTTTTCACCCGATTCGAAACCGATTCTGGTCAAGCATTCGCAACCAGTTGAATCTGATATTAAATCTGGCCGTACGCCAAGTATAGCAGTAAACAACATCAGGGATACGTCGAGAGTATGGTTGGGAGTAAGGTTGTTTGCTATTAACAGCTCAATTCAAGCCCTCACTGAAAAAAACGCATAATGTTGAGAACGGAGGCGTAGTTGACTCAACTATGCCCTGAGGTTGGATACGGCGAAACCAATGGCGTAGTTGAGCCAACT
>JABSMR010012376.1:0-11128 GCA_018902295.1 Dusona sp. PSUC_FEM 10030013 | reverse complement strand
TTTTTTATATTCTTGCATTCATTTCTATACCAAATAATAGCACGACGAATGTGGAAATCGCTACCAATATTACCTTGAAAAAATGTCTAAAATGGAGTTCGATGATGTAATCATTTTTTTATAAATCATTGGTTTTTTTTAATTTTCTCATTATATTCTTATGATATTTTCGTCTAATATTGCAATAAATTGAGTTTTCAATAATCGTATCTCAATTATGTGTCACTCAAATATTCAAGAAGGGAAAAGAGAAAACAGTGCTATACAATCATCGTGTCATTGCTTTCGGAAAAAAAACTATGACATAACGAAAATGAACCTATAGACACCATAGAAAGTTCTCCCAATCCGTGTGAATCCTCGGAGGTGTGTACAATCCTGGCGATGGGAATGGGGTAATGGGAGTGGGCATTACACTCTTTATGCCTGGCACACGTGAAAAATGGCAAAACGAACGATAGCACGCAAATATATCTACATATACATACGATTTGGTGCGAATTCGGAGCACCACTTTAGTTTCGTCAATAATTTAGCTCCAAGAAATTAAGGACTAACAAATTAGTAAGTAACTCTATTTTTAATTTCCAGACATTATTCATTTTTAGTCTGCCCAAGGCATGAAATAAAGTAATTTTTAATTAAAACTCGTTCCATCCTCTCAATTGAAGCTCAATTTTAAATAAATATTCGTCAACGGTTCATTTGAATAATACAGTTTTTAGTTAACAACTGAAATCTGTATTTTGGTCAGCATCTAAAATTGCGGATCGCCAAAATATTTTTTTAGAGCCTTTCCCAAAATAACTCGAGTTCACAAACTTCACTGGTTCAATTTAGCACCACATTCTCCATACATTGCTAGCGTTACTCATATAGGCATAAATATTCGTAAAAAAAAAGAGGGGGGATGAGGGAGTGCAAGGGACACGAGGGCTCTGTCGTATTTTCCACGTACAATACTCCACATGCGGAAGGAAGTCAGTCCCTCGGAAGTAGCACTATATGCTTACGAGTCCGGAACGATGAACGTGCTGGTTGGAGGGAGAAGCAGTTTTCTCCCTCATTCTCTTTTTCTCTTTTTGGCTACGCTTCTTTTTGCTCTTTGCTCTTTACACTGGGAGAGAACAGGACAACTGGCACAGTGATTGGTCACCACCGCCCTTTCGTAATTACCGGTATCTGTGATATATTTTCTCGGTTAGTAGAAGACGTACCTATGCCAATGATTCTTATTTTGGTCCTCAACTTAAGAGGTCAACCACTGTATCGTTAATACAGCCTACATTGCCGCATGGTTCGTTCTGCGCTTGTCATTTTCAATACCACTGAGTCGGAGACTCGAGAATTTACTGACACACAGACAAACTTGGAGCCACGCACACGCACGTGCTTACATACGCTCACACTGTTATACATCGTGCATTTATTTCTCCCTGCTATTGAATACAAACACCAACACCCTAAACACATACGTATACTTACTAGCACCCTCACCAATTGACACACGAATGCACCCACACACTCACGCGCGCGCACACACACACACACGCACGCACACAGAGGAAAAGACTCGTGCTTAACGTAATTTTTTCTCGCACACAAACATACTGTCATCTAAAGCAGCAATCCCTTTTGACACACAGGAATATCAAAAGAATCGTTTATATGCTCAAATATCTCCTACCACGATGCTTTAAGGGTGTGCTCTTGTACTCTCCCACTTTGAATTAAATTTACCCACACTCCGAGAGCTTGCCGATTTACATTCGCGAGTATGACTGACTAACCGATCATTTGGAGTGTTTAACGTTCGCTTCAAGTGACCAGATCATGTATGTGCATGTGCATGTATCCTTGTCAGTGAGCATGTACGTGCTCACTCACTCACAATCGCTCAGGGTGTATGGGTGGGGGTCCACAGGGCGGGTATCGTGCGGGTAGCTGAAAATCTCTCGTTCACACTCCGTACGTACGCGCGTTTCGTGTTGCAAGCATTCCCAAGCACCGGGAACAGCGTGCCATCGAGTGATGATCGATCATTTGAGCACTTCGTAATAGTGCATTTAAAATATATCGTGAATAGTTCGACGATAGTGTCAAAGTGATTCCGGCCGGGATCCTCGTATCGCGTAGAATTAACGATTTTTTATTTTCTTGAAAAATCAATATTAATACGTAATTAGTTAAAATAATTGATTTTTTTTTTTTAAGTTTAGTCATTGTTTTCGGATAAACGACCTGACTGAATGGACGACTTAAATTTTTTTTTGTTACCTAGTACATCGAGTAATTGATTGTTCACAATCACACAAAAACGAAAATTGGATTGGAAATTTCAGATGACACGAGGATCGAACACGGCACATTCGCCAGTCACAACGGCAGCCTAAAAAACTTAACGACTGCAAACGAATGTAACAACACCGACGCCGAAACGAAGAGTGAGTACGAAAAGATATAATTTTCTTCCTTTCTTTCGAATTCGTAAATAGTACATGAGAAATTCAATGAATCGGTCGTCTTCGTCAAATTGTCACTTGCCATTCACTGCCGATACGATGTCACGGCTTTTTTCAAATCACATTTTCGTTTGCATGCGGTGCACATTATATATGTATGCACTTTATATATCACAGCAAGATATAATTTGTAGAGTAGATAAACCACACTATGCATTTGGGCACCAATTCCTCCCGATCCTCGTTCACTTGGAAAATCGTTTCTAAAACTTAATTCTCGATTACCGATCGTACGTGATGTCACAGCAAATCGTGGATGTTTGCAGTAACGATAATGTCTTTGATAGGGTGTCCAAAACATTATCGCTAGGAATCTAAAAGTTTCGAGAGTAAAAATGTCGATACGACCGATAATCCGTTTGATAGTTTAATTTTAATCGAAAGAACCTTAAAAAACAATTTTCCTCTTAAATATATTGAGTTAAAAAAACTTATACTTCGGCTCGCGTGAATCTTGTGTATACGATCGTACGGTACAGCATCAACGAGCAAGCACTGTCTCGCCGTCCGGCAGGATCGACCAATCGGCAGATCAAACAGACATCGAATTACATCACCGAGGACTTCGAGGATCGTCGGGAGAATACCAGAATGCCACGTCCTTCCCGAGGACGAAAAAATCGTCGCAATCGTAACAACAAACGGTCCAACAATCCACAACAAAAGAACGAGTGCCACGAAAAATCGGGAAGTGCGAACGATGATAAATGCGATGAAAATCCAGACCTGGAGACTAGTGCCGACAATGAAAGCGTCGTTCACAAGAGTGAAACCATTGGTGAATCTGAAACGTGCGATAAGAAAACCGATAGCGATTTTACGATAGCGCAATATCCCGAAAAATTGCTCATTGATCAGTTAGAAAACAAAAATGATGAGAATTCTTCTGAAAAACATGTGGAGCCGACCGGTGATTTTGGTGAAAAAAAAATTGAAATTCTTGATCGTATCGCAACATCGGCGGAAGAAACTTTAGCTCAGACAGAAACAGACATCAACGGGCACACGATTAAAGTAATCACTGAAGAATCCACACCCGACAGCGTAGATGATAGCAGTCATGATCGAAGCACGATCGGCAAGTTTCAAGATCGTCATGGAAAAAAAAGATTCAGAGTCGAAAGAAGAGCGATGAATACCGAGACGAAAATCGTCGAAATCAAGACTTTGAGTGGTGATTCGCCGCTAGCAGCAAGTGTTGGTCATGTGGCTGGGGTTGGGATCCTCGAGATCGGTATGACGGAAAACGATGAAGTGAATGGAACAATCGTAACGATATTAGAACCTCTCGAACCCATTGAACCTCTGCCGAGTAATGTGGCATCCAAGGTCGAGGGGCTGTTGCTTAGCCAACATGAATTCGACGAACTGACACTGTTGGCAACCACATCGGCGGATAATAACAACAATGACGACGAACGTAGCGACGGTCCGGAGATTCACGAGGTCACCGACAGTGACGCCGAGACCGACAATAGTATCAACAGTAGGCCAACGACGGGGGCAATTTTCATCGTCGAGGCAGAATCCGATGTTGAGAGGGACAGTGTCCTCGATCAACGGTGTCACGATACCATCGCCGAAGAGAGCGAAGATCACGAAGACGAGACTATTCTGGAATCGGAGGATTGTCCGGAGCTCGATGAGATTGAAATTCCTGACGAAATTTGTGATCCAGGTGAACTCAGGAAGGATGTGAAAAAAACAAGTAACGAAGTAAAAAATGTGAATGAATCAGCCAGTGATGTTAACCTGAACAGTGTTGCCCACGAAG
Source organism: Dusona sp. PSUC_FEM 10030013 (assembly GCA_018902295.1). Classification (NCBI taxonomy): domain Eukaryota; kingdom Metazoa; phylum Arthropoda; class Insecta; order Hymenoptera; family Ichneumonidae; genus Dusona; species Dusona sp. PSUC_FEM 10030013. The sequence continues at coordinate 6,832 of JABSMR010012376.1, read as the reverse complement.
TTTCCGCTCACATCGACGATAGTGCAAACGTGATCAAGAGCCAAAATGAAAAAGCAGATGAAGCAAAACAAATTCGTGACTCAGTTGAACAAAACGGTGAATCAATCATAAGAAACAGTAAAGAAAATGAAAAAGTTCCACATACGGAAGATACTGAGGTGCTGAAAAACGTTCATCGAGAGTTTTGTGATCCACCGAAGTGGACCGAAAAAATTGGTGAACAAGAAGAAGGCGAAATTACAGAAGTTCAGGTAACCGAATCGACAGGTGTTAAAAATATTGAAAATATTTCTGGAACGATTGATGACTCTGTACCAAAATTCATAAATGAGGAATCTTGTGATCGAAAGAGTGGAGACGAGATCCTCAAGACAGTAGAGGTTTCGAAAGATATTTGCATGCAGTCGGAAAGGCCTCTCGTAGTCCCTCGTCAAGAAATATTGAGATTCAGCACACCAGATGTCAAGGAAGTCTTCGTGGCTGAACAGAAAAAAGTAACCACCGTTAAGAAAGTAGAACGAGGCGTGGGAGAACATAAAGATGACGCTAGAGAAATGTGTGGAAGAAGCTCGTCCATAGAAGATGACAGTCTAGAGGAAAAAATTGACAAATTAGTGACAACCAAGGAGAAAAATACTTCAAAGAGCGAAAGTTGTGTCGCTGTCGATAATTCCCCATCTGTCATCGAACAAAAAGTACCAAATGTGAAGAAGAAAACTAAAGCCGCGGAATCCATGAACGAAATGAATTTCTTAAAGGAGATTCTCGTGTCAGAAACGACGGAAGCCTTGAAAAATTTCAACGAATCGAAGGTTCATGCGATTCCTGTTGAAGTTGAAACACCAGGCGAACTATCAGACTCTCCGATGACAAAAGAAGTGGAAAACAAGCTCAGGCTCTTTATCGAAGGTCTTGACCTACCGACTTTCAACGACGAACTACAAACAATCGATCATCGCAGCTTTGAGATCGAGCGCGAAACGAACGAAAACTCGTCTCAACGAAGAGCAAAAAAACGAGCGATTTTGGACTCTTATTACGCGGAGGCGCGGCACGCAGATCGATTTTTAGACATCATACAAGAGGAAGGTGAAAAACTTTCCGAAGGTGATGAGCGACACATACGAGATTTTATAAACGAAGAAATTTGTAAATTTAGACGGGAAAAACGCGATGCCAGGAATCGACTCGAATTATACGAGCTTCATGAAAACATGGACGAAGAACCATCAAACTTGCCAAATTTAAGTGAAGAGCATATGAGGGATCATAAACCATTTTTCCACAGCAGCAGCATAGAAAAAAATGACCCTAATATTGTGACAATACGAAAAACAATTGAAAAAACTCATGAAACAGAGAAGTCAATCAAAGAAACTCGAATTGTAGTTACAAAAACATTAACGAAACAAGAAAATAGTTCAATTTCTGATATAACAGAGAACCAAAGCACGATGGAACAAAGTAACGAAGAAATGCGGTCGAAGGTTCAAACTTCTAAAAATGGCATCTCCAATGGGATCTCGAATGAAAATAAAAACTTGACTAGTTCATGCGATACGGAACCTCCAAAGCCACCAAAAAGATCTTCCAGTTTTGTTTCGGACGACGAACCGCATCAACCACCAACTCTTCCCAGCGTAGACTACCCTACAGACCTACCGGAAGTGCCAATCTTACCAGCCGAGGTATTGATCGCCCTTCAGCAACCACCAGTTCCTCCTAAGCGGAAAAGGAAACCCCGAGATTCAATCGACGAATCCCCAAAACGTCCACCTTTGCCAAACGTCACTTTTGAGTCGAACGATCAAATTACGGAAGAAAAAATATACGAAAACGTTAAACACATTCGCAGGCTTGCAGAGACGGAAGTTAATCACGATCCACCGCCTTTACCACCATTACCACGTGACCTACAAGGCCTTGAAAAAAGAGACGCTGCCTTCGAAGGTTCCTCTGAATACCCAATTTTATTTGATAATTTTCGACACTCCGTGTCTCATTATTATCGTGAAAATAATCAGGCCAATTATGTCGATCTTAATTCACGAATGGCATCATCGCCGGAAAATATGCAACGGGAGCATCAACGAGATCATCAGTTGCGCAATGTTCGGGCGGTCGATGCCGAAGCTACCAACAGTGGTTCTGCCGCTGGCAATGACGCACGCTTTGAAATAGCGTCGAATGTCGGTAACCGCAGCGTTCACGACGAGAACACGGCGTCGATGCCACCGGGGGCACCGCTGTCATCTCGAAAAATCACCACACCGAATTTTTGCCACTCGGATTTAGCGCGCCGGAGGTCTGAGTTATCGGACGAGCGTTCGCAATCGAACGAACGGTGCGCGTGTGAGGCTGACATCATCGAGAAAAATAAACAAACAAGTGACAGGGTCAGTAGCGACAAGGTCGATGCGGAAAATCCTTTGGGAAACGGTGTACAGTTCGGTGAATTGAGTGACGTAACCTTGAGAAATCATCAAAGGAAAAATCTTAAGGTGGAAATTGAAACAAGTTTACGAAATCCCAAAACGGAAGTGAGCGGTCAAGAGAACATTGTGCCTGACGAACAATCCGATTCCAAGAACGAAAATCGTTTTAAGCCTTGTGAAAGGATCGAACCTCAGGAACAGGATTGTCTGAATACCGTTTTCAGTGTCAGAGAAGAACGAAGGGAAGGGAAGCGCAAACATTCATTCGATCATTCCAAGTGTACAAATTTAGTAAGCTCGTTCACCAAAGTTACGGAATATTCGATCAACGACTCGAGCGTTACGTTCTCGGAAGGAAAACCAGACTCTCAAGTATGCGTCGAGAATAACCAGGCCGAGAAACCAACAAGACCACCACGCCGTCAGCAACACTCCTCTTTTTCCTCTTCTGCTTCTCCTTCATCGCAATTATTGGGAAGCAGGAGAACCGAGACGTGTTCATCTCAAGGCCAAACTAATTCGGTAACATCGACGACGAATAAAAATTCCGTCGACGAGAAGCCACGAATTTTGCCCACGCTGTTAGGCACGAAAACGTTGGAGAAAAATATCAATTCGATATCTCATTCGATCAGCCCCGAACGAAACGAGGTCATAGATGATCAAGAATCTTCGAGCAGTGGAGCTGCAACGCCCAACACGGTACGATTGAATCCTTCGAATTCCTTTACGGACTTAACTTCGTTGGAACTTCGTGCAGAACTTGAGAAATCCAATGAGGTACATTCAATATCTCAAACTAAATTAAATAGTATTAGAATTTGTGGCGAAGATAACGAATTGAAGCCAAAATTTCTGGAACCACTGTCGGCACAAGATCTGTACTATGTTCCGCTTCGAGATCAAAATTGTCACGCGACCAGTGGGAAATTGAAAACAGGTGAGGATGCTCGACCAGAGTTTTTGAAAGATCTTTGCATAAAAAAAATCCTCTCGCTGCCTTACGGTCTACAAATAATAAACGAGATAACTCTTCCAAAATTCAATATATTCAAGAACATTCAGGCGATTCACGATAATATAAGCGAGGTAGTTGACGCGGACCCTGACCGTTCGTGGCCGGACGGTGTCAACGTTGACACTGAACTGGAGAGTAATTCGCTGGAAGAAATGAAGAAACAGCGACCAAAAACTTGGATGGGTGTTCCAACCTTGGAAGATCCAAAACTCCTCGTATGTTTATCACCATCACAACAAAACGATCAAGTCCGCACAAGTGTCGACAATCTTCTCGATCTCCACAAAAAGTTTTTAAATCGACGAAGCTATCACAAGGATAACAGCAATGAAGTTGATATTCCGAAATATTGGATCGAGCTAGATCCAGAAGTGAAAATTAACGCTGGTATCGCAAAATCGCCTCAAAGTCATGTGCACCGTTTACCGGTATCAAAACCATCTCTGGGAAATCGTCTGCTCGAAATAATCAAAGAAAATCCCATACCATCGAATGAGGGTGGTTGCGAGGCAACTCAAAAATTTGGTAACATCCATGAAGAGAATAGTTGCGAGGCCAAGAAAATGGCAGATTTTCAAGACATAAGACAAGATCGTTTGAGGGCTACAAGATTGTCCGACTGGTTAAGTCTTGCTAGAAGAGATCCACAGGATTATTCCGCGAGTCGCGTCGAATCCAAAGTTTTTTGTGAAGATATACACGAAGGTGTAGAGAGTGAGAGTGGTCGGTATAGCAAAACAAGTACGAGGGCCACTCGAGGTTCGTCCATTCCGGCGAGCTCCGAAGCAGGAAACTTGAGTGATGCTACGAACACTCGAGATAACGTTATTAATAATAACGAGTGCTGTAGTCCTGAAACGAAACGGCAACAAACTCGTTTACCCTTGGTGAATGACGTCACTAAAACTAGAAGTGTGATAGATAGTTCCTACGAGAAGATTTACAGCCAAGTCATTTCAGAAATCGAACAAATGGGTCAACAAATTGGACAGCGATTCGGTGAACCTGCGACTCGAGAAAACCGTGTTAATTCCGCTTTGATAGTGAAATCGCCATCCGCGTCGCCAAACGAGCCACATTCTTCTCCAACACCAGCTCATCAATTTGACAAGTGTCCAATTTCATTGAAGAGCGCAATTATTGACAAGTCTAGTGTCGCGAGTAAGGAAGCATCGTGTAAACGTACACCTCTGATTAACTGGACAAGGAGCAATATCGATCCACGCCACAACGTTAACCCGGCGCTTATCGATGTGAAAGGCGATCATCGTGAAGACCAAGAAACGAGCAAGTGTACTCGTCCCATTGTCGTGGACAGATCGTGCATCGATACAACCAGCATTTTTGATAAAACACCACCAAGCTCGCGTCTCGCTCCACGAAAATACCCGGATCCTGAAACCCTTAAACACGCCACCGCCTCTGACATAATTAAAAATTTGAAACGTCTTCAGAGTAACACTAGACTGCATCAAAATACAGAGATTGATGGACGACGGAGATATTCTTTGCCTCAAGAGTGCTTCGATCAACAGTTGCAATATATCGAACAATTGGAGAACCAACTGAGGGACGTCATTCTAGCCGAAGAGGAGGAGCGTAAGGCGTTCGAAGAGTTTCAAAGTCATGCGAATCACCAAAAGGGTCGCAGCATGATCAATCTCTCTGAAATTCAGGAACACTTCCGGGATCCATTTTTGGAAGAGAAACTGAACTCGAAATCACAAAACAGTCAGGAAAAAAAGAGCAAGGTCACCTTCAATAATGATGTTCCGGATACCCAGAGAGAATCTTGGCACGAAGAGTCAAAGACGCGGGAAGGTGATAGCTCCGAGTTCTCGAAGAAAGAGGGACATCGAGAAACAACTAAATCTGTCAGGGATCAAGGTGACCTTCACGTGGAAAATTCGTCTACGAGCTACAAAAGTGTTGAAGAAAAACGAATAACATCAACTGGTGAAACGTTGAATAGCGTCCCATTGGAAATTGGTGCTCAAGCGACATTCTCCGTAAAAAAACCTAATGAAAAGTTTTTTCCTCATCAACCGGAAACCGAAGACAGCCACGATAGTTTTGACACAAAAAAATTCTCCCGCGTAAATGATGAACATGCTTCAGATTCGCGATGCCCCCTCAAAGGTTCAAGGCCAAGTGGTGTATTACCACCAAACGGTGAAGCTTTTCGTCGTAAAATGTTCGACGAGTACGTTCACAAAGTTCACGAGAGGGAAGAACGAAAACAGCACAAAGTCGTTAAGATAAGCTCGCACACCGATAATCGCGAAAATTCAACTGGTTTTCTCAAGAGCCCAAGCGTTGGCACGGGAATGAGTCAAATGGAGAAAGAATTTATCGACAGAGCGCGCAATCGTATGAGTCGATTTGGCATCAAACTGGACGAAAGTAGCGAATCCGAGGTCCCCAATGATGAAGACAATAACCACGTCAAAAAAACAATGACGAAAAGTTTCACGAATAATTCGTCAACGACGACGATAAAAAGTGAGGAAAATGGCGACTGTGAGACCTCTGCTAAATGTCTCATTGATGGATGCGAAGTCAGGGATCCTAAATGTCTGCCAAAACATCTACAGGAATTTCTGGAGCTCGCAACGTCCAACGACCCTGTCGAAGACGGTGAGTCTGGTATGACGGTGATGCACATATATATGTAAATATATATAGTGTGCATGCATCACTCTACCCATCCTCAACATTGTGCGTTTGATATAGAGGGTTGCTTTGTGCTCTTATCGTGTTCAATTTGCTGACATTTGAGTGCTCGACCGTTTGTGTGCGTAAACATGTCTACAAAAATATTTAGATTAATAATTAATCGATGCATTATAGTTGAAAAGATATCTAAAGAAGTGCTGATAGTAAAAAACTAATTTATTTCATTGGCAATTGCCTTTACTAAATAATAGGCTTTTAAACATTTTTCCATTAATATCTCATGGAAGTTTTTGATTAAATAAACCTTCGTTGGCTCTTCATCTTTTACAATGTTTTGATTTTGTAGTTTGGACATTTTTTTTAAATCTACTGTACGAAACAAATGTATAGACTATCCGTATTTCTTAATATTTAACTCTCCCTTTATCCGGTTAATTTTTATTCTTTATAAAATAACGCCTGTGTTTAAGACCACGTAGAATCTATTATTGAATGATACATTTCACTTTTTTATCGACGTGAAAAATCGCAAGAAAGAAAAAAAAATTCATTTGCATTTTATTTAGTACAAATTCGAATGAGACCGAATTTGATGCTGGGAGTGTTCTAAAAATGTTCATTTTTAGTTAAAAACGTATATTCATTTTATCTTTACTACTTTCAATTAATTTAACAAATAATTACTTCAAATTAACGGCGTGTT
>JABSMR010012365.1:0-11129 GCA_018902295.1 Dusona sp. PSUC_FEM 10030013 | reverse complement strand
TATTAATTAGATAGTTTTTTTTTTTTTTTCAATTTTTTTAGCGTAAGCTTGTCGGATCGACTGACGCAAACTTACACCCTCAATGTTCGCGATGATATATCGAACAAAACGTATCGTCTTAAATTTCCTGGTACTCACACTATTCTCGACGTCAAGACAAACGTGTATTCGTTGATTGACGTCCCGGTGAGAAAACAACAATGGAACGGGTGGCCAAGCACGATAAAGGATGACAAAATCACGTTGGCCCAGAGCGGTATCTCGTATCCGGAACACGAATTATCCGTCAGCGAGCTTCCTATAAAAGACAACAAAAAAGTATATTTCCGATAGGAAACGCATATTGGATCGTACAGAAACAAAATATTCTCGTAATTCATCAAATTTACAGGACGTCGTCGATCTCGTGGATAGTGATAGTTCGGCCGATGGACCCGAAGACGTTGAGGAATTTGAAGATGCTCCAGAATCTTTTATCATCGAAGACGATATGTTTATAGATAATATCCGCTCTACCAAGATTCAACGTCTCAGTACGTTTGTTTTCTTTAATAAATAGTACATTTTTTCAAAACTATTCCCTTAGTATTCATTGAGAAACATGAATCGTAAAGGTTTACTGATAAAAATGACGAGAGATAATGGAAAATATTAATAGCTATTCAAATAATTTATAATAACCATAAAAGTTATTAATTAACATAAAAATTAATGATATTTTGATTAGTATAGGAAACGATCAAATTTTATTAGATAATCTGTTTCCTCTTCCCGCAGTGCCTGAGCATGTCGAGGATGAGACCATGGGAACATTGCACTTTGCCGAACAATTCGAAAAACGTTACGGTCGCGCACATCCGGACTTTTTCACTGGTACCTTCGAAGAGGCGATCAAAGAATCGTGTTTGAAGCCTGCAAAAGAGGTAAATTGAAGAAAAAAAAAGTTCGACTGTTTTGAATTCGAATGATTTTTGAAATTCCATCGTCGATGAATCCAAGTTCTTCGATAATTATTCATTGAATTTTGTTTCCAGAGAAAATTATTAGCGGTCTATCTACATCACGACAATAGCGTACTGGCGAATGTATTTTGCACGCAGTTGTTGGGTTTCGAGACTGTACTGCAATTACTCTCAGCAAATTTTATCGTCTGGGGCTGGGACGTTACGTACGAGAGCAATAAGGCGAAGTGAGTATTTTCCTTTTCGAAAATTCGGCCAGTTTAATATCGGCGATAAAACAATACGTTAATTCTTTTTTCCTTTCTCTCGTAGATTTTTATTATCGGCGAGTCAAGCACTGGGGATGGTGGGTGCGGCCGCGATACAAAATATCGACGTCGATACACTTCCGGTTCTCATGATCATCATGCGATCAAGATCGATCACAGAAATATTCACCATTGTACACGGCAACGTCGGAGTTAACGAACTCCTGACGAATTTGATTCAGGCAGTCGAAGTCTTTCAGGAACAAAGACGCGCCGATATCGGCGTCGAGGAAGAAAGACATGCACGAGAACGCGTTAAACAGGAACAAGACAGGGCATATCAGGAGAGTTTAGCAGCTGATAGGTATATTTTTCAATATTGAATCACTTTTTTGACACAATCATTTATTTCGAATTTCAAGCCCTAGTTTACTACTATTGGGTCATTTTGACCCGGGCCGAAACCGTAATTTTCAACTAAATTACAATGCATTTTTTTCAAAACTCTAAATGCAATGGAACAAATATTTCTCCAACATTAAGCTCTGTATCATTCGCTTCGTCAGGAGTAATGTGAATATTTTTTTTTAATCGATAAATATCATGTCTTTCGATAGTTGTGAGCGTGCAACGTTGCCTGGGTCACAAAGACCCATGGTAGTAACGGCCGGACTTCAAAAAACTGAATTAACGAGTCAACTTGAATTTTGAAACACTTATTCATAGAAACATTTAAGTTGTAACGACGATTGTTGTGACAAACTTTTACGATTAATGACCCGAATGTTTTTAGTAAAAACAAAACTTATTTTCCTCATATTTTCGTTTCATAGAGATTTCATCATTAAATGTTAACCAAATGCGACTTTATCATACACTGTTCTCTTCGTTATCAAAAAACGAAGAGAACCTTTCTATCTCATACGATAAACATTTTGTGCGAAAGAAAAGATTGCCGTCGTTTTCGACCCCGTTGGAGGATTTAAGTTCGGAAAAATAGATTGTAGGACATTGGTGTAAAATGATTGTACTGCTTCTTGTTTTAGAGCGAAAGAAGAAGCGAAACAGATGAACGAACAAATGGAGAAGCAGAAAAAAGAGGAGGCGGAAAGTCAAAGACTAGCGGAAGAAGCGCGGAAGGAGGCTCACAGATTGGCTGTAGAATCGAGTCTACCACCGGAGCCCGAATTGGGCGTCGGTGACGGTATTCTCAAAGTAAAAGTTCGTCTCACAGCCGGACAATTTTTAGAGCGCAGGTTTCACGCGGACACGCCATTGCAGGAGCTTCTAAATTTCCTCATCGTTCAAGGATATCCGACCGAAGAGTATAAAGTTTTGTCTAGTTGGCCTCGAAGGGATGTAAGTAAATAAATGAGCAAAAAAAAAGACGAGTAAATTATTTTTCTCAATTTATCGATTTTTTTCTCTCATTTGTCTTTTTTGCAGCTTACGTCCATGGATACGAAACTCACTTTGGCCGAATTGAAATTCTGCCCACAAGAAACGGTGATCCTAGAACAGCGATAAAAAATTTAAAAAAAAGGTAAAAAAGAATAAGAAAATAACAATGAAAAAAGAAAATATGATGAATGAAAAAAAGAAACTCAATGTATTTAAATTTTTCGAAATGTAAGAACTAAGAGCGTCGCGATATTCTTAATGTTGTATTTATTTAATAATTTTCTCGTGGTAGTCAACAATTGAAGTGAGTTCTTTTTTCCCACCCCGTTTAAACGTATTCAATTACACTCAATTTGTACCGCCGTACACTTTTTTTTTAATGCGTTCGTATCGTACAAAAGTTTGTAGTTTATATTTTGTACGAAAACGAAAGATTAATGAAAGAGATAAAGAAACTTTGAAAATGAAGTTTGGAAAGTAGAGAAATATAATTAAAAATGCAAAAATGCATGCCTAGGAGCGCGCTTTTAAGACATGCATGTACGTGTTAAATTTTCCAAATAAAAGGGAAAAACTTGGATCGTCATGCGGAATGTCGAAAGGACAACTTTATCGCTACGTAGAACAATTTATTTTTCCTTTTTTTTGTATAATGAATGCACTTTGTGCTATAAACAAGTTTTATAAACGAATTAGGAAGTCATTGATTCTCGCGCGTTGCTTTCGGAGTTTGGCATTGCTCGAGAGAAATAACCAGGAGAGCGAGGTTTCTAAAATACAGTGATATTCGATATGAATTCATGGAAAAGAAAGATATAATGACTTTCGATAAATCTCTTAATTGTGTAAAAGATAAACTTTGGATATTTATATTTCAAGGATGATTTTCTGTTATACAATACGATTAATAAAATTATTGATTAAGTCTTAAACGCTGAGTTTCCAAGACTCGATCATTCGGCGATACTGTTTTCCGATTGAACCGTTCGAAGGTATAACCGAAAAAAAACAAAATTATCAATGTTTATTCATAGATAGAGAGATGCTGCGAAAACAATGTCACGCTTTAGTAATTTAATAGCGTCGCTGAATTTATTTTCAAGATCTGTATTGCCGATGTTTTTAGCCGCTTGGCTGAGTTGTCTGAGGACTTCTTCGAGTCGTCGCATGGTCCGTATAATGGAGCCTTCGAAGATATCGGTCATTTTGCAAATTTGTGAGAAACTGGCGCCTTTGCACCAGGCATACACGACGTCCATGAGGAATGGTTTGAATCTTTCGACGTAAGCACCCTCGTCAAGTTCCAGATTAGCTTCGGTAGAAACTTTGGCTATTCTTCGTGCCAAATCTTGCATTTGTCGAAGAGGTCCGCTCAATTCGTTGGTGGCTTTGGGCATTTCGTTGGATTTCTCATCGCAAACGAAGCAGCTCAGAAGTGCAGCCATTTGTGGAACGCTGAGGGCATTGAAGAGTCCATTAAATATCATTTCCGTGAGAAGAAGCTCATCCGCGCCGTTCAATTCGCAAGCAACGCGACCCTTGAGCTCGATGACATCGGCGGCTGTGCAATAAGCCATTCTCCGTAAAACCCTCTTCCGGCATTTGAGCTCATCCATTTGTAAAACTGATTTGGCACGTTTAAGCTCGTTCTTAGCATTCTTCAAGTTTTCCCCGAGTTCCTCGCGTTTCATAAACTTGTCGTAGAGGTCGTTGAGCTTCGGATTTTTGTGCAACGGATGAACGTATAATTTCTCCTCGAGCATTTCGATTTTCTTGACGATCTTTTTGAAACTCGAATCTTCGATTCTCATGTCGGTTATAGGATTCAACAATGGTGGACCTTCGGGAAAGCGTCTTTTAACTTCTTGGATTGTTTTCAAGACGCTTTTCCTGTTGTCAGATGGTCGAAGATCTTTCGGATAATAGAGTCGCAGGGAGCTTATTTGAGTTACGAGAGTACTCAATACTGGAACGACCTCGATTTCTCCCTCTTCGTCGGCTCCACAAGGCACCGGCGCGCTTTTTTTCGACGTTTTCGAAATATGCAACAGAACGTCGATCACAATAACAGTTTTTTCCTTCTCCGGATTTTTAGGTGTTTTCTTCTTAAAATTCACTATTATACCCCAGTCGAAATCAGTTTTTTCGTGTTCTATTTTGACCATTCTTCCGGGTTGCAAAAATGGCAATAGGTACTCGGGTTTGGTAAGATATACTCGAAAATCGGTGCCTAAGCGTTCCAGCTGTTCTCGGATGTCGTGATAAGACGCGATCGAATCAATTTTCTCGACCTGAACCTCGTTGTACGCAGCTTCGAGTTCTTTCACTCTGTGATATAATTCGGGGATGCTCGCTTGATTTTGGAACTGATAGAAACTTCTCTCAAGCATGTATTCCGGATTAATTTCTTCGACTCGAAGAAGATTCAATACCATGTTGTAAGTGAGATGGAAAGCGGAATTAATGGGGTCCGGTTTACCCTGAACAATCTCTTTTCCAACGGCTGGATTAACTTGTTCGTCGATCATCATAATAGCGATACCTTTTTCATCGAGGCCTCGACGTCCTGCGCGACCGGACATTTGTATGTACTCGCCGGATGTGATCCAACGGAAATCCTTACCGTCGAATTTACGCACGGTCGTGAACAGAACCGTTCTTGCTGGCATGTTCAAACCCATTGCGAAAGTTTCTGTTGCGAAAAGAGCCTTTATCAAACCTTCGCCGAAGAGAATCTCCACGGTTTCCTTTAATATTGGCAACAATCCACCATGATGTATGCCAATGCCTCGTCTCAAAAGTGGCAATACGTTTTCAACTTGCGGCAATTTTCTGTCGTCGTCGCTCAAAACGTCCATCGCGTTGTTGAAAACTTCGTCGACTAATTGTTTCTCTTGTATCGTGTTAAGATCCAATTGCGACAATTGCATTGCGTAAAGCTCGCAATCTTTCTTTGAAAAACTGAAGATTATTACTGGCGCGAAATTACGCTCCATTATCATCTTAACCATCTTGAAAATATTCGATTGCGCTGCACCTCCGCGAACTCCACCCTTACGACCTTTCTGATCACCCTTTGCTCCCTCGCCCTGAAGACATGCCATCGCTCTGTTGAAATTATCCTCCTTGAATTGACCCTCTTCATTAACGACCTGATGAAACGAACATTCATTAATAACCTTTGACGGGAAAGGCACTTGAAGGTCACTACTACTTTTTTGTGCCCCGGTCGTTACTACCACGGGTCTCTACGACCCGTGAAAACAATCGAACGACTGCTGACTAAGCGAATCGCATAAAGCTCAATATCGGAAAAAGATTTGTTCCACTGTAGACGAAATTCCAAGAATAAAGTGTATTTCGATTGAGTCGGAAGTGAACGTTTTGGCTTGGGTCATATTGACCCAATGGTTATAACTTGACGTTAAAAAACATCCTGTACATTTAAAAAAAGGCAATGTTTACCAAATGTATTCCGTCCCCTCCAGCTGGAAAGATGTAATGCTGAAGTGGAGTTGGTCTGTAATCTGTGTAAACAACGTGACAAGGTTGATGATGGAGATGTGCAACCCATTCGGCAAATTGTCTCGCGTTTGGTATCGTGGCGGAGAGAAAAACGTAATGAACGTTGTCGGGTAAGAGTATGAGAGTTTCCTCCCATACGACTCCTCTCTCTTTGTCCCTCATGTAATGAATTTCGTCGAAAATCACCCAACCGACTTCCCTCATGACCTTGAGAACAAAAAATGAAATTTAATTTTGATGCAAAATTTTCTTCATTTTGAAATATTCTGTTCACATTCAGTTTCCAATTTCCTACCTCCGATCCGCGATACAACATGTTTCTGAGAATTTCCGTGGTCATTATGAGAATACTAGCGGTTGGATTGATCGTCACGTCTCCGGTGATCAGACCAACATCTTTGAAATCTTCGTAAAATTCTCTGTATTTTTGATTACTCAGAGCTTTTATGGGCGTCGTGTAAATAACGCGTTGTTTATCTCTCAAGGAACAGGCAATAGCGTATCTGTAAATAATTGTTTACATGAAAAATCAAATGAGAAACTTTTGTTTAACAATTTAGATTGGAAAGAAAAAAATAGGAAATAAAATTAGCTGTCAACAGCAAGTACTTTTAAATTCCATCGAATATTATCTTTCTCAATTCCTCTCAGTATCAATTTTCTTCCCTTAGGGATTCATAAAAAAAAACTCATCTAATTCGTTCAAATTAACACAAAAGATAAAACGTGTTTAATAAAGAACCAGCAGTTCTTTATTAATGCAGCAGTTATTTATTTAATGGGCAGGGGATGGCTTTGTCGATCTCCCAAATTAAGCTACTTTGGGCGAAACCAGTACTTGGATAGATGACCGCTTAGCCATGCACCGCAGTTTGCAGGAAGCAGTTTTTCCTGAGTTTCTAATGTTTTCAACAAACCGAAACTCTAAAAACCTAATTAGATGCATAAACATTAAATAACGATAGTTAATAACTCACTCTGCGACGACTGTTTTTCCTGCAGAGGTGTGAGCCGACACAAGAACCGATTGGTTATTTTCAATACAGAGAATTGCCTCCTTTTGAAACGGATCCAGAATAAATTTGTATTCCTTAGCGGGCTTAGTGGTTTTGTTTTCCAACGGTGCATATTCATGGTCCGGTGGCACAGCTACTTCATGGGTACACGACTCGATGGTCTCTATAGTGTGTATTTTTATTCGTGATGCCAAATCGTCTAAACTGTTTTAGAATTCAAAATCTAGATGTTACAATAAAATAACAATAACCAACTATTTATCTCCAATAACAATTAGACACGATAACGCTGGGTATTTTAACTGCTAGGTATTTTTTCTTAACCCTAGGAGTACACTCTTGGGCCTGACAGACCCAAAAATAGTGAAAAAGGTTGTGATTTTTGTTTCAGAAAGAAAATTCTAGTTCAAATGATTTAATTTTGTGAAAAAAATGTAAAATGCCCAGAAACTTTGCCTGTTCAGGTTGATCTTGAGTTTTCTAGCAAACAAAAAAATCTAAACAATTTTAAGTCATCATGACATTTGCAAGTTCACTGGATCTCGCCGATCTGGTGCAAATATGTTGGCTGCAAGAATCGTGTACACTCTGAGTCAAATTGGCAAGTAAGAAAAAATCTTTGAAAATTCATATAATTTTGTTTTATTCTTAGGCTGCAAGACTGTAAAAGAATATGGAAAATTTTCAAATAAATTTGTTTGAACATTTTTTTATAGGTATCTGGTTCATCAATAAGAAAAATTAACAAAAAATGTGTAACTTTCACTTACTTGATGTCTTGTAGAATATTTTCTAACTTCATTCTTTTGCAATCAAATTCGTCATCATCACGATCAGTTTCACGTTTTGGACTGATTCTTCCCCCCTCAGCTTCTCTGCTCAATATAAAAGGAATTAATATTGTAGTTTTTGTTAATGAAGAATTAAATGGTAAAATGAATAATTCGTAAAATCGGCATATTTTAGGTTAGATATAAAGCGTTTATTTGTCTTACGTTTTTTTGGGAACGTTGGTAACTGAGTTAGTTTCCTTGTCGGTGATTAACATCGGAAAAATTTCGACGACATTTTCGTTAGTTTCTTCGAAAACGTCAAACAAATCCTCCGCGAAATCGGTCATTTTGAGTAAACTCGTCAAGTCTTGGACCGGAAGGTTTAATCGGAGCAACTGGAGATTTGCTGAACAGCGTTATCGCATGTATGGACGCCCGCTTCAATTTTGTGCAGCATGTGCTTTGTGGATTCTCCACTTTGGCGCCACTTAACAGTAAACCGCGTTGCGTACTAATATCAAGTATTATGCCGAATGGTACGCTTTTTATCTTTCACATGTCACAGAAACGCCTCCGTTACCAACCGTCGGTAACCCAATCGTCGGTAGATAATTGTTACTCATATATATGTATAACTCATTTAAATGATAATTATTATGCAAGGTATGGTTAAATCGTGGAATCCGATGTTCAAGGTAATTCGGTAGCCTTGTGATTCACCGTATTCTTTCTACATAATGAAAACATTTATGTAGTTTCGTAAAAATCATGTTACGGCCTCGATATGTTTGAATGTCGAAGAGGCCATGACACCCGCCGTGATCACAAATGCCCGCGCTGTTAGATCTCATTTTAATGTTTTTTTTTTTTCGTTTCCTTTTCAATAACACACGTACAGTACAATAATTAATTCTGCTCACGTCGATATTATTGAATACTCATTACGAATCTAGAATTATACGCTCCGTGTATATACCAGTAAATGTCATATAATTAGATAAGCATGCACACGATTGTTATACAATGACCTATAGATTAGTTTAATAAGTCCCTCTCTATGCGATCGCGCGATTCATTGAAAGAGTCACGTTTTCCTCCAAACGTTATAATTGAGCTGCTAAGGCACGCAATGCAAAAAAAAGCCGCATAATGCACCGCCGCTTCTCTTGTTGGACTGTTCCCGGGAATTCTCTCGTGGGAAAGTACAAGCACCTCTATCTTTCTTTTTTATCTTCAGTTGTAAAAGTATAATTATCCTCGAAAGTGCAATTTTACATTAAAAGTAACATCTGTACATCTATAAACATATACATAGATCTGTTTAAAATTGCAAAGAATATATTACGGTCGCCTAGAAGAGTGTTCAGTGAAGCTGCGTAACAAGGTTCTCTCGGAAAGCGTGAATACAACGCATCAGTACACACCGGAAATGGAGTCGGCCATATTGAAAGAAAAAAAGAAAAAGAACATATAGCTAAATATTACGCAGAGTTTTACACACGTAATATATCGAAATAAAAATGCACAATTAGCAATAAAAAAGATATACTCTTGGAGTTTCTTTATTCGATCTTGCAAACGATGAGGCTTTTAATGAGAAAAAAAAGTTTATTTCGAATGAGCACTCGCGCGGAGGTGCAATTATTTTCTCACGGAGTCTGGGGCTCGAGTCTAGTTTCATTATATTGGGTCATCGTTTTGTGGCTTTAATAGTAATTATGGTTTATAAGTTAATTACGAATAATCGGTTAATTTATGAAAAAGTTACGTAATTTAACACATTAAATGTATCATGAATTTATTTTGTACATATTTATACACTTATATGTATGTGTAGCTAATGAATATACATCAAAATATGGGGCTGTTGATCTCTAATGGCATCTGGTATGTCTATCCGAGGCGATCTTCTCTCTGTTATAACATCTTCTTCCTCGTTGATTTCACTTTTCACTTGACTCATGGGTCTTTTTACTAACTAATGCTTGCATGTATATAGGCACATCCGCAATATGCTTCGAAACGATCGAAAAAAAAAGAGAGAGATGGAGGAAGGTAGCGAGAAGCCCTGAGTAATCGATCATATGTTACTGTTTCCAAACACCTTAGATAATATGCATATATACATATAGATGTGTTTTTCAATTTCTTCCTGGTGTAATGTTGCTTCGGGGCTTGTCCGCTAGAGTTTATACAGTTTCGCCAACCCATTGTTGAGTGCGCATGCGCAACGACCGAGCGCATTTTGTTTTTATTCCGGTAACAGACATTTTTTTTTCCTAGTTTTTGTAATAACCATTTTTTACATTCATGTAAAAAACGAGCCGTGATCGAATATTCATACGTCAATAGACCGCATCAATGGGACAAAGAAGTCTCTTCCTTGAAATATAATTTGCATGGATTCTATTGAATCCGGGTGTGTGCATGAAAAAAAAAAGAAAAAAAAACATAATAAGAAAAAAAATTAAAAAAAGAGCAACTGAGAGAATTCCGATGTTATGATTCCGCATCCTACGCCAACCTCAAGGACGAGAGCCTCAAGGAAATTCGGACGCTCTTCTCATCGTAGGTGTCAACACTGCCAGTCATTTTTAATGTCCAAAATTGGCTTATATTTGTAATGTGATATACCGGGGCTTCGGGCAAAGGTTGAAAATAATACGATTCGGTAATGATGAAAAAACGTATGATTAAGTGAATTTTTCGACGATTGTAAATTTTTTAGTAGTCTGCAACTTTTTAAGTTTCGAGGAAGAAGTAAAGTGCGATGGTTATCAGCTGAAACATTAATTATGGAATGCATTCTTTTCCGTATGGGACTCAAATATACTTTTACGAGTTTCTATATTCCTAATTGTATGTTGATTTGTGTCTGGAATGGAAAATCGACATGGTATACATGGTGTCATTATATACGAGTGTATAGTATTGTCGTTGATTATCTCTAAAGGCCACGCACAGATTCGGATTATTCACTTTAGCTTTTCCACTGTTCTTCCACTTTCTTTGAAACTTTTATTACTACACGAAGAAAACATTCCATGACAGATTACTATATGTTACTAAACTGTCATCGGACATCGGACAACGATAAAAATTACCGTGTTACCCCTAGAACGGGGTCAAAAACGACCCCAATTCTTTTTAGTAAATAACTTATTTTTTTGCATTTTTACGAAACTTTTTTTCTTTTGTAGAGTT
>JABSMR010012354.1:0-11130 GCA_018902295.1 Dusona sp. PSUC_FEM 10030013 | reverse complement strand
AAAATTAAATTTTATATTGAATTAGTTTTCAAAAGTGTTGATAAGAAATGTTTCATTTTTGGCCAATTTGTCTGGTTATATCGTTTTATTGATCAAACTTATAATGCAACATGGACGAACTGAGCACTCGTTCCATTCTCGATCACGTTTCTTCGAAAGCGAAATCAGAATTGTGTCGATTTTTATTTTTGGGTGCGACCAAACTTTCGAGCGACAAAATATTGAAAATATTTGGGGGACATGCAAGAGAACATTTCGCTGATCGAGTTACTGGCTTGATGCTCGTGTATCCAAATTATATGATCCATCTCATCGAATCTACCGAAGAAGAAATATTTCAAGCTTGTTCGTGTTTGATTAATTTTGAGCCGAAGATTTTGGGAATTTCTAAATATTTTCCCATGGAAATGAACGTCGGTGTAAGATTTTTCGAGAAATGGTACGGCAGAAAAGCAGCGGACAAATTTGGTTCAGGCAACGAGTGTGACGAAAATGATTTTAGCAATTTCGAAAAAGTAACAAACACGTATAGCAGTTTAGTCAAAAATTTGTATGCTTTGTATCAAGAATTACGAGTCGCAAAAACAAAAAGTCATGTAAGTTCGAAGCTTCCACTTGCCAATTAATTGATTTTTTTCTATTCTCGAAATATGGTTTTTTTTTTACAATTTTCAGTCTTGTCTCATGGAGCGACTGGAGCAGCTTGGAAGTGTAGGAGATTCTCATCTCCCCGAAGAGAAAATTCTTGAAGCTCTCGTGAAAAGTTCTTGGGGCGAAAGTTTAGAGAAAATAGTTAATATTTATTGGTCCGGAATATCTTTGAAAGAAATCGACGATGACATATGGCCATTTCCGGAAAATCAGTGTCCTTCCATCGAAACAATAAAAAATATTTGAAATCGCAATGCATCATTTTTTTTTGTTCCCAATTCATTTTTCGCGGAAATTCGAATTTCTTCAACTTTGAAAATCGTTTGTAGTAGTTTCTTCATTCGACATTAAAAAAAAATCATCGTTATTTGAATCTTCAACCTCATCAACAATTAAAAATGCCTTTTCACTAAAAGTCATGTCAACAAATATTGCATAATATCTGAGCATAAAAGCGAGAGAAAGAGGTTATGTTTGTCACATAACTGTCACCGAGCCGTTCGCAAGTCATTATTGCGTACATCATTTTTATCCACGTCTATAATCAGCCTGCGACAATTATTGTCAAAAGAAATATAAAAATAAAACATATATTATGTAGGAATGGGATCAAATTCGGGAGATAAAAGTTCGGATCACGCAGTGGCCGGTGGCACGAGTGGTTGTATAACGAGATTGATTTGTCAACCACTCGATGTTATAAAAATCAGATTTCAGGTAACAATAAATAAATTATCTTTTTCCTTACATTCTTATTCTTCAAAAAATAATTTCGGATTTTTTATTGCATTAATAAATAACACGTACGAAATAAAAGATAAAAAAAAGTTTTGTCATTAAAAAACATACAAATTCGACAAAATCGTTTTACTTGACTCGCACAAATTTTCTTTCAAAGTTTATTACGACATTTTAAATTTCATTTTTAATTCAAAATACAATTTCTTTAGCTCCAGGTAGAGCCGATAAGACACAGTGATATCAGCAAATACAGATCTCTAGCCCATGCCGTCAATGTTATTGTTAAGGAAGAGGGTTTATTAGCATTATGGAAAGGTCACGTACCTGCACAAATACTCTCCGTCGTTTATGGTCTTGGACAGGTACATTGAAAATCATTTGCAGCATTATTTATCGTTTAAAAAAAAATATTGCAAATAATTTGTAAATTGTTTTTAAATATTTCTGGTAGTATATATAGACCTTTTGGTTTATGACCAAAAAATTGGAATTCATTTGATTCCATAAATTTTAATTTATTGATTAATTATATTTATTATAATCATCGCGGTGAATATAAATTTACGTATCATTTAATTTGTTCCTTTATTACAGTTTTATTCGTACAACCTTTTAAAAAAATATTCTGATCAAATAACCACTGTGCCGGAATGGGAAAAATCAGTGAATTTCATAGCCGGAGCAGCAGCTGGAGGCATAGCTACGATAATTTCATACCCCTTTGACACAGTCAGAACAAGATTGGTGTCACAGTCTTCGAAGAACCCAATTTATAGGGGACTTTTGAATCCTTATCTGTATGTAAAATCCTATGTTATGATTTTTATTTTTTTAAGAAAATAGTGGAATCGTCAAAAAATTGCTGAAGGAAGTACTCTTGCCGAAGCCTTTTTTTAATACAATTTTTACAAATTTAGAGGATAAATTCTGGACACTACAATTTAATTACGTGCCAAATTTCAAAAGGATTCCCTATTCCATGTTCGAGGTATTGAAAATCAAAGATTGCACAGTTTTACATGTGTTTCTTTTGGGAGAAAATTTTCTATTTCATGCAATAACTCCGAAATTTTTCTACAGATTTTTTTTCTCAACCCTTACGGTACAGACCTATGTATTTCGGACGTTTCATACATATGGGATCACGGACGACCCTAACGATTTTTTCAGCTATAATTATGAATAGAACAGTATTGTCGATCATAATTGCACATGAATCGAAAGTACAAACTCCAAAGAACCCGTTCGTGGAAAACTCGTTGATTGTGGAGGTACAGAGTTTGCATCCAAATAGCCTGAAAGTTAAAGGTGTGGTACAACGTCAAAATATTCTACTAGGTTTTTATAATTTGTTTCATGTAGTACAAGCCATTTTTACAAGAAAAATCGTGTATGATGTCAAAGTAGAGGTTCAAGACAACAGGAAAAAAGTCATTGCACCTTCCTCCATCGCGAAAAGTTGAAAAATTTCGACCATGGGTGGCTCTAAAATTAACGTTAACCACGTAACCACGGTCGACTCACTGCGGGACATGTAAAATTTGATCGGTATATCGGTAAAGATTTTTCCCACTAGGTAAAGGACAGTCGAAATGCTCCTCCTACGAGCTTACAACGGAAAAAGACAAAGACGAGTGACGTAAAGTACGTCAGTCGTGACGTTGGGGAAACGTATAACGAAGTTTGTCAAAAATGTAACAAGAATTTTGACCATTTAGTTTCAAAGATATAGCGATATAAAGTATAATCTACGTGTATTGGAGGACATGGGAAACGTCGTTATTTCTAAAACTCTAAACTTTATATTGGACATTTACTCCCAAAAGTTTGTGTTTTTACATTCCTAGGAAATAAAACGACTGACGTTATTATATTTTTCCACAAACTATATCCAAGATTTCATACATTGACCGGAAAGTTAACTTTTGAACGCGACTGTCGCAAGACTACTGCCTTAAGGTGACAGTCACGTTCGAAAGTTAACTCTCTAGTGCTACCTTAAGGTAGGAATCTCGCTAGTCAGGTTGAAAAGTTAACTATTTGATAACTTTTACTTTCTATCGCAATGGAATCTAAATGGTCAATATCTTTGTTTTTTTTTTCTCCTAAATTTCGTCATATATTCCTCTGTAATTGAGAAGTTGCTGAAAAAAATCTGTAGAACCGTTTTAAAGTTATTACGAGAAATGTGAAAGTTTCGAATGCTTTACCATAAGAAACGCATATGAAATTACGAAACGTTTAGTAGGAAATATTTTGAATTCGGAACGGTGAATCCTTTTACAATTTGGCATGTAATCACCTGGTAGTAATGTCCTGATATGTCTGCTGAATGAAAAAAAAATTGATCGAAAAACACTTTGACGAGACAACTACCTTAATTGGAATCAATTTTTTGTTATATTGATAAATTTTCTTTTACCAAAATCATCTTGTTACAGGACTATCCTAAAGACCGAATCGCCAAGATCATTTTTTCGCGGTTTATCACCGACATTGTTGCAAATAACTCCTCACTCTGGACTTCAATTCATGTTCTACGGAATGTTCGTCGACATGTGGAAAACTTATAACCCAAATGAGCAAACGAATATTACCAATTCCATGATCGCCGGAAGTAGCGCCGGTCTCATTGCAAAAACCCTTGTTTATCCTTTCGACTTGGCGAGAAAACGTTTGCAAATTCAAGGATTCGAGCACGGTCGTAAGGGATTTGGGAAATTTTTCAGTTGCCAAGGTCTGGTCGATTGCATCGTTCGGACTTTTCATAACGAAGGCTTTCGTGGTTTGTTCAAAGGTCTAGTCCCCAGTCAAATGAAAGCTGCAGCTACGACGGCTCTGCATTTTACTGTTTACGAACAAACACTTTTGTTACTTCGTAAAATGCGCAAATTTTCTACGAATAATTGAAAAAAAATCAAACTATTGTTTTTTCATAAAAATTAAGAAACTAATTATTGAAAATAACATTTTGTGGGTCACAAATATTTTTCTTTTATTATTCGATAGTTAACATTTGTATAAATATTCTTAAATCAAAAAGTCAAGACTGCCTATGTACTAATTATTTTTAGAAATATTGCTACGCCTATATTTCTCCATTCGTAAAATCTAAGATTATAATACTTTGTGATAAATAATAAATTATAAATATATACTCATAAATAAACAACGCAAAATAAATTTCTCATTTTTTCACATTGGTTTAAGCGTTTCCACCGAAATCGAGCACGTAAGGAAAGCAGAAAAACTCATTCATGGTTTTCAGACGAACGAATCAACATTCGGCGATAATTAAATAATTAATGGATTATTTTTGCTACATTTTTCATTGCCAAGACCTAACTTTCTCTTTTAACTTTGGTAATTTTGCAGCTATCATGTTTTACGAAACATTTTCAGAGATCTTAAACAACAGAACGATTTGAAAAATTTAAACAACTAAAAACTGAGCGAATCAAAAATTTGCACGTTCTTCATTATTTAATCAACGAAAAATTGATTTTTTAAATGATCATTACTTCTTAAAATAAATAAAAAGGTATTTAGAAATTCCCATCTCAATCGTGCTTCGAGAATAAACAATATCGTTCTCTTTATCACTCTGGGATATTGTCAATAACTTTATAAACATTCAAGAAAGCAATCCAAAATCAATAACAAAACAAAAAACAAATATTCGAAACTTCAGGGGCAATGCCTTAATTAACATGGTTTTTATTATTTTCTTTTCAGTTCGTAAATTCTTGCTGGAATTATCCATAACTAATGGTATAGCCCATGGATAACATGAGTGTTTCCTTGATCGCTGGATGAAGTTCACGCTCGATGTATCTCGTGAGAGCTTGGCTAGCACCGCGAAGAAAAACATCTTCCATTTCGGTGGCAATTGCTTCGCGAGAGAGCCAGTGATCATTTCGTTCAGCGAGATCTTCATCGGACAAGGATTGGTCAAAAGCATTTTCGGGATATTCGCGTTCTTGACGATCGGCAACGGGCTGATAGAGAAGTTGCGAAAGTGTTGTTTCTCTTTTGAGACTATTTTTCAATCTCGATTCGCTCAAATTTTCCAACGTATCATTTTTATCGTTGTTAATTGATTCGTCCATTTTTTTCACAGATTTCGTACAGTTGGAGAACGCTTCTTTTGCTACTTTTTTTGCCAGTGCAAGGAAAAAATCACTTGGAGTTATTAGCGTCGAAGTTTCAAGACTTTTTACTGTCGATGCATTTAATCCAGAATTATTCTTCTCGATGGACCTTCTTTTTCTTCTGCGTGGAATTTTTGTCACCCAGATATTTTTACGCCAAATACCCAAATTGACGTCAGAATCGAAGAGTGCTCGGGCCCTCGTTTGCTCGTTTGCAATAGTCACGTCCTCTTCTTTTGTCAGACCAGCTATTTCACGTGGCTCAGCAGCTTCGTACGGCTCTTCGATTGATAATTGACTTCCTGATGGTGAATGCTAGAGAATAAAAATGAAAAAAATCATTTTTCCTTATCGCGAAGATTTTAGTTATAAATATGCGAATCTGGGCGTTTTTCAACTCATCTGAACTTCGAAAAAATTGAGATTTGTTCAAAAAATATTTAAAAACAAAGAAAAATTCGAATCAAATGATAAAAAACAGAAATTAAAAATTATCAAATTCTTTGAAAATCAAGGCCTTTTGAAAATAATTCAAGATAAATCAAATAAAATACACTGGTGAACCAAATTAAAGGATCACTAAAATTTTTCCAAAAGTTAGATCTTTTTGAGAGACTGTAACTCGGAGAAAAATGTTTGAAAATTTTGTTCCCCAAAGGCGTTCCAAAGCTCAAATCTTATAGTTTTCGAATCCGACTACAGAAATTTCTAATTCTTAAAAACAGCACTACAAGGTGTGAAAAACGAGAGCAAATTTTTTTTCATCGACTTTGGAAATGTGCAGTGTATGCTCGCAATTTTTCAAAACGAATCTGTTCCGTGACGTTCGTAGACAGTATTTTCAGGATCAATTCATTTTTTTAAAGTTAATGTACAACTATTGTTGACCTCGATATTTGCGATCAAAGTAAAAAACGTAATTTTCACTTTGATCGTCTGTGATTCGGTAACCGAAGGTCGTAGAGAACGCTTAAGGGTAGTTTTGGAAAGCTGAGAATATTCTCTTTAACGGCCACTGGCTGTTTATTCAATAAAAACATGTTTCAAAAAACACTACGAAAATGTGATATTTGCAATTTTTCATAAAATCTCATGGCGTTCTTCGAACAGAACACAAAATCATTTGAGTCTTTGCGATTTATTTCAAGTCGAAGTCGAAGTATAAAAAGTGTGAAAAACCAAAAATTTTAGTCATCCTTTAACCCTAGAACCGCACAACGGGGTAATTAGTTACCGCAGTAGAATTTCAAAGTTCTCTCTCATGCTAGTGTCCATTTTTTTTGGCCAGGAACCTATTGATAATTCAATTTGATCCTTTAGAAGTGAGATCGGATCAGTTTTAAGCATTTGGAGTAATTTTTAAGGCCGTTGTGGGGTTCAACGTCAGGATTTCGTGCAGTTAAGTTTAATTTACTTTCTTTGTTAAAATCAGTATATTTCACGTATATTTACATAAATTAAACATTTGAGGCATATAAAGTAATGTAACACATAATTATCGAATTTATGGGTAAAATGAGTAAAATAAATAATGTTAGTTTTGTTATAATATTTTTTCACGCAGCCTTGAGCAGCAAGATATAATTTAAAGAATGTCAACAGAGTATTTGTACCCTCTAAAGTGGAAAAAACCGGTAGAAGCCTACGACCTTCAATCGGGCGACGAAGGACGATAGTTTCGAACGATAAGTTTTCAAAATTAATCCTTCTGTCAGATGACACCCTGAACCAGAAAAAGCTAACCAGATGTGTATGTTGGCCAAATTCAAATGATCGGAAAAGCTTCGTAACAGTAACGGATCAGCGAACCCCAAAAAAAAGTAAAAAAAAAGTCCCTATTGGGTCTCGGGACTTGAGTGGAAAATAAGCCCCGAATGGAGTCCCAATTGGGACTTTTTTCAAGAACTCGTTGATACGCTAGGGAAGCTTGTGCGATTTGAACAAAACCAGTTTGTGAAGGCCACAGAGCACTAGTCTACGGGCTGTGCAGCAGTAGAGATGGAATCATTATTTTTATGATCTTGTTTACGTTTCGTTAATTTTAACACGTTTTAGTAAAAAGGAATAAATAAAAAAGCAGATTATCTTGGATCTTCATCGATCCTGCGCTGGTCAGCACCTGTGAGGTATGTCAACATTCAAGTGTGAAAATAATTATAATTTTTTGAGGGAATTCCAGGCTCCTATTTTTGTCTGATTGCTCCAGATGCCCTTTCGAAAACACCGTACGATTTCATCAAATCGGTTGATTGGAAGAAAAATTACGATTGTTTCAATAAAAAAACGTAATTTTTACATTTTTATGAAAGTTTTTTTTTCGTTAAAAATTTTTTTTTTATAATTTTCATTATGAAATGTTCATTGAATGCGACTTTATTATACATCATTCTCTTCGTTATCAATAAACGAAGAAAATGCTGTATAAATAGAGCTTATTATCGCATTCCAGGAACATTTAATGCTGCAGAAACGATTGGGGTAATTATTTACTCCCGTGTGGAGTTTACGTTCGAAAAAATAAATTGTGGGGTTCTAGGGTTAATTAATTTTGTGCACCAGTGTATACTCGAAAAAAAAATCGATCTGCAATAAATTACCTGATATTGGTTCTGATGAGTCTGCGGCCATTTGTCGTATCTCTTGATTTGTTTATCACTTCTCGTTGGTCTGCAGCCATAAGCATATATCGATGCGAATCTTGGCTCCAAGAAGCTCGACTCTGTTCTTATTCTCATTTGTCCACGTCCACGTGCTATGGGATTCGTATAAAATTCAATACCAGCCCGTCTAAGGCGTAAGCTCATTCGACACGACTCAGCTGAGATCGGAGCACGATTGTCCCTTGGTAAAAGTGATATTACACCGGAAACTGACAAATCGTTGAACATTACACGTGTCTGAAGAGCGTTGCTTTTTGGCTCGAAAGAACATCTTTCCACGCGGGCCCAGTGTTCACCGCGATTTAGAGAATCTTGAGGAAGCTTCGAAAAGCAACAAAAAACCATGAAAATTTATTTTATGGTAATAAAAATAATTATTGCATTTTTTAGAAAATATTTTCAACAAATTTCATCTAAAAAAAACTTTAAAAAATTGACAAAAGTAGTTTTCTTGTATTTTTAATGATTTTATTTGTAATTAATTGTTTTACATTGTAGATTTCGTACCTTGACTGCAATTCGGGATACGGTCATTTCGAGAGGTGCTGAAGTAAGTTTTTGTTGATAAACGATACCAGCTTCTTCCTCATCAAGTCGATTTTTTCGAGATGAATCTCTCTGAAGTGCATCCAAAGCACGTTCCAGTCGACCACCACACCTATCCAAATTTCCGAGGGAGGAAGTCGAGCTCGAATAAATCATTGGAAAAATTGATGAAGACGTTAAAATCGTCAACAGAGTTGAGACGACAAATTTCCAGCTCGCTGCCATTTTAGTCTGTGGAAAATATAATTTGCCCGTAAAAGTCTCACATCGTCATAATTTTCGAGATATTTTGTAGAAAGTCTCTTCAGAACGTTTCTAAACTCATGTCTACTTTATTGTTAATTACAAAGTACGAGACGGAGGTTGTTTCATTCTGAAATCGATTAAACGAGGAGATAAGGCTACTCAATGTGCATTTATACGTCAAGGACACGAGAGACTTTCTTGGGAGCTACGACACGACTAAAAATTAATCGTGAAAAAGACAGCAATTAAATTTCGCACGAAACGAAATTTAAAATTTTTCTCTGTCGACGGATTTGCCGGCGTTTTCTCTCTCTTCGAGGGAGTCACGCGAGTTGGCAATTTTCCGAAAATTTTCCACCTTTTAGCACAACGTCTGATGACATTTTCCGCCAATTATTTCCGCTCCGAAATTACGAGAGTTTAGACTTTTCTTATATTATTTCTCAGCCACAAAAATGTTAGCATATATTTAAGAACGAGTTGAAAAATTGAAAATTCAGTCGTGAAACATTTGAATTTTCGTGTTTACGTTAAAATAGAAAAAACTGAAATTTTTCTATGAAAAAAAACAAACAAACGAAACTATCGAAATTGACTGAAGGTTTTGATAAAATTGGTGGGAAAAAAGCACGTGTTTATCATGGGCACGCGAGCATCGAACTTCCTGTAGAAACTCAACAGGCCCGATTCGCACTCGCTGAAACAGAGCATGAATGCTCGCGTTCGGTTACTCTCGGCGACAGTACAACGCCGGTGAAACCTCGGTAGTAATTTTTCTTTTTCTATCCTCGTCTCGGGCCCACACACAATTATCTCTAACAGAAGTCTAGGCTCGAGTCAACGTGCAAGAATCTTTGAAATCATTGCGTGACTGAAGACAAACAAAAATAGACTTTTTAAAAGATAAAACAACAAAACAAATAAAACACAAATGTACTTAAAAAAAGAAAAGCCTTTTTTTTACTTAACGAATTATTTCAATTTAATTTGTTTCGAAAAAAATTATAAAATTTTTTTAGTCTTTGGCATATTTCATGTTTTTACTGGATAACGAATAATTGAGAAAAAATAAATGAACTTATTGCAAGGGTCACTATTTAAAAATTGAAATTATTTCACCATTTCATTGTTTCGTTTGTTTCTCAAAGAAAATAAATAGCAGTCACTTGTATATATCTCAGCACACACGAAATCGAATGAATGAAAGTTGAGAAATTTGGAAGGTGTGCAATTATTAAAAATTATGGTCTCGGAAATCAAGTATTCGATCGTTTCAGGACAATAGCAGTACATTCTTTGAAAAAACATGTGCTGGACCATTCGGCTATTGTTCTATTGTTTCAATATCTCTCGTGGCTATCGTAAATCCCATATATGTACGTGCCCTCCTCGTTTTTTCATCACTACGAATCGTTCCCTCGTAAAAATGTAAATTACGTCGAGTACTGATTCTCAGACAATATAGTATTTTTTTCATCGTAAATTCGATCATTGTCAAAGTGCATTTTTAGATTGTACAAAAATTTCACAATAAACATTCAATTATGTCTGGATAAATGGTTTGAAAAAAATCTTTTTCAATGAAATACAAAAAAAGTGACAAAAAAACGATAAAATTATAAATAATAATATAAGGCAATGAAGGAACAAGTTTTCCTCCAGATTAACATTAATTTGATGTTTAATTAAATTCAACGTTGAAAAAAATGGCAAATTTAAGAATTTTATTTAAAAAAATGATAAAACCTAAATTCGCGGATTAATTTTAGAAACGAAAAAATAATCTTACCCACAGCACTTGTGTCACACTTTTATGATAACAAAATCACACATATTACTATAGGTTTCCACTCTAAATATCTTTAAAAAAAACAAACATGCGGCTTCAATTCGCCAAAGGATGAAAAGAAGAACTTTGCACTCGATTGCAATGAGACTTTTTGGCTTGCACCTTCGAGCCAGGGCGTTATGAAGTATAATGAAAGTGCCTTCTCGAAGCAACTTCTGAACCGTACTAAACCTCGTACGAACGTTTCC
This sequence comes from Dusona sp. PSUC_FEM 10030013, assembly GCA_018902295.1. Lineage (NCBI taxonomy): Eukaryota > Metazoa > Arthropoda > Insecta > Hymenoptera > Ichneumonidae > Dusona > Dusona sp. PSUC_FEM 10030013. Next base: position 98 of record JABSMR010012354.1, on the reverse strand, counting down.
TCCTTAACGCTTCCTTTCTTTCTCACGTCTCGAAGAACGTACTGAATGCCGAAACTAGAACGCTGGCTTCGATATATATATATGTATATATATTCATA
>JABSMR010012343.1:0-11131 GCA_018902295.1 Dusona sp. PSUC_FEM 10030013 | reverse complement strand
ATGCATTGCTGTGTCTATATGTAGTGTAGAGCCACGTGAACCAGGACGACGATGACGAAGATGACACGCGATTGTCCCGAGGCCGTAGTACAACTTTATGATGATGCCGTATGAGTATTAAAAAAAAAGGTTGGGAACGTCGAACCGATTAATCCGAAGTGTAAAATATAGAAAAACAAACTAAATTTTCTCAGAGAGAAAGAATTTTTAAGACAGGCCAAAAGATGAGAAAGCAATGTGCAAAATTCCAATTTGTATGTTCTTTTTATAATTGTTTAATATACATCCAATCCGTTCACAATTTTTTATGTAACAAATACCTTCCACGCTAGGGGTCCTTCAATATTTATATGTATTGTCACTGTATTTTTTTTTATGAGCATACGAATTAATGGCTTATATAGTAAAGTTGTGTACAATAAAGTTGGAAGAGTCATGAGTTATAAACTTTCTAAATTTCAACGGTTACATTATCTCGATAAAAGTAATATAATTGTGTAAATAAATTTGTCCTAGTGCTAACCAAGCTGCAGGATTATTTACTAAGTAGAGACAAAAATGTGCGTGTGTTGTATTAGTGTGAATTTACAAATGATTTTCAGGGTTGAAATATATGATCACTCGGGGTAAAGGTCGAGGAATTCACTTGCTGTTTATAATACCTGTATCGAGAGGGTCAATCGTATACGTGTGTATAACATTAGCCTCGATTGAACCCCATGACACCTTTTAAAAGTACGTACCATTATCCACATTTGCAGTTGAATGCAAATAATAAGAAAAATAATAGAATAAAAAAAAACATGTACCTACGAGTCTTTCTTACCGGGTTTAATGGATACCGGGATGCTGCACTGGCTGCTTGCTCTCGTCGAGAGAAAGAGATTTCTCTCTCTTTCTTTCGATCCTTTGCTCGTATATATATCTAACAGGACTTTCTAGTTCGCTCGGCAAATGGACGATCCCCGCCCACCGTGGGCGCTAATCCCGACTGCCTGGATTCTCGCTCTTCTCATATGTATAAATTACTCGATAATTCCGAATTGCAAAAAAAAAAAAGAATATTATACTCTTCGATACGATTGGCGAACTTTGATCGTGAGAATGTTCGATATACCATTAGGTATAACCATTTTTTTCATTCCATATAATTGAAGGTGTTAACGCGCGAGAAAAAAACTACAAAACCTCCATGTAACTAAATGTAATCAGTATTTATCCTGCATCATCGCCGAGTTAGCTCAATGAACACATAAACTTATTCGAGAACGATGCATTTTTAAGCCTTTATTAAAAGGCACTCTACCAACTCATTAGTGGACAACTGACGTGTAAGGACTATGATACTGCGGACTTGACTAAACTAACAGAAGAGCGCACGACCTAATGTATATATATGTATTTTATTCGTGCTCTCAGCGTGGTTAAAGTCGTCGTGACAGAAGGAAACGTTAATCATCACTGCATCATGTCTAGCTACTCTCTATGACATTGGGTCGCGGTGAACATTGATCGTCGTCTCACCACATCATCACCTTGGTGCTACGATGACTCGACAAAAATAAGCCACACATTTTCTTAGTTCTAACGTCAACGAAAGACACTGAAAATTCGTGAACAGCCTACTTCGCGTACCGTCAAGTCGAACAGCTTTGCGAAGTTGGTCGAATTAAAGGATAATTTTTGTTTGTTTGATAATAATCAATTATTACTCATTTTTTTCTTTAAGCAAGGTCTATAATTACAGATCTATTGGAATTTTCATAAACAGTTTCAATTATTTGGGAAGCTTCTGAAGCTCTTCTGAATGACGTTCGATTGCAAGCCCTGTTACTAATAATTTCCTTATTTGTTAAAGGAAAATATATCTAATAGGAAAGAAACGAGTGTAGATACACGCATTTAAAGTCCTGAGAGCTGGAAATTCTCAGTAGGGAAATAAGTTAACGAGTGACTTTCTATCCGAGCTGAAAGTCTGTTCCGATCTTCGAGACACACTCACTATCATACGCTTTTTCTGTATGTATACGCATCTTTACGTATACGTAAACATGTTCGTATGTGTTTGCATTGGGTAAGGTGTGCACTAGCACATGATCAAGACTATTGAGACCACGATAGAGAGACTCGCACCGGTCGACCTTGCGAGAAAATAGATTTATATACCTACTGAAGCTGCGAGGTAATAGTTCTATCCTACTTTTTCGTTGCAAAGATATCTGTCATTTTGGTCGCAAAATAAATCAACAATACGACGAATCAATCGATTCAGATCTATTTAATTAAAATTACGAAAAACAACTGATCAGGCCAATTGTTAAACGAATAGGATGCTTAATGTTTAAAGTCCGTATTACTGTTCGAACAATTCATGAAAAATGGTTTCTTAGTGACAATTATCAATTACATATTCTTCAATAATTTTATTTTAGATTAATCTAACTTCATGTCTCGGTTGGAAAAAAATATAAAAACCAAAACCTACTCACTTGTTAGCTTATTTTTTGTGGTCATAATTATTACGAATGATTGTCCTCAAATTTGCTGAAGTTCATCGAATTAAACGATGCATAGTACTTCTAAGTGTCGCATGTTATGTACATACAAATGTGAGATGTATGTAATATATGTGAGTACATAACATGTAACATGGCTGTAAGTTTCGCACGGGGGGCCATAGCCAGAAGGGACCTTGCATTCCTGTAACCTAACCAGGGCTACTGTAACGTTAGAAGCGACAGAGAGACGATGTATCATAAGCTGGCTTGCTGTGCTTGCACTTTATACACCATCAAGAGCAACGATATATAGCGAGTAAGGCCAAGTTAGAAGAGAACAGCAGCTTCAGCATGATCACTATGCATAACTCTCTCATCATCTCTTCTCTTTCTCTCTGCTTCTTTTCCTCTGTCTCTTGATGCAGCGATATATAGCACGATATAAATCCTTGAAAGACGCATCGATTGCATAATTTATATATTTCCGAGAAAGAAAAAACACACATCATATAACGGAAAAGTAAAAATAAAAACACTAGAAAAAACTAGCAATACAAGTAACCGCCGTGTGTAACAGATGATTACGTTGTTTCCACGTAGTCTCGTCTCTTTTTTTCACTGAAAAATTTCCATGCAGACTCCTCTACGATTTTTCTGAACGATGAAAACAAGAGATATCTATCGGTGTAAAAACTCTTACATAACACGCAAAATAATTCATCCTAATGGGTTATCGGCGAGTATCGCGTGACACGACCAAGAGAATTCTTTTTCATCATCTTGTGTGCGGCTATTGATCATTATTAATTTTTTACCGTATTTTTTCTTTGATGAATAAATATAATTATTATAACGTGAAAGGATCGCTTCTGGAAATGCGCCACAAGTCTCTTACAATATACACGACGAAGAGCCACTTCAACTTCTCCTAAGTTGTATCTTGGACTTCCTTGAAATATAACCATATGCTGTAAAACGTTATATATATACAATACATAGGTATTTATATACATATACACGAAATAATATTACATATAACAAAACCTACAACGCGCCACGAGAAGCGAATGAATCCGTCTCTTTCTACCTCTCTCGATTTCCTCTTTACTTCCCTTTTATCCACTTTTTCATTCCCCTTCCCCTTCCCGTATAGTCGCTTTATCTTCGCTGTACCTTGCAGTATGTATCTCCATACCTATACCTTTCTCCCAGCAAGTTACTTTTAACTTTCGGAGTTTATCTTTCTCACGAGTCTGCCTTCCTTACGTCCTCCTCATCCCTCGTTTGCACCCCCTGCTTCCATTTCCTCTTATTTCCTACCAAAAGCCAGAGAAACTCTCGTACTGCAGCAGTCCCGGTGCTCGGGGGTTACCGAGAGAGATGCAGGTTTAGCTCGTACCGAAGGGGTAGTCCAAAGTCCCACCCCGTTTCCGCACTTCACTCTCTAACACACTGTTGGAGCTTCGGCTACATTACTTTCTCGTACACTGCCTTTTCACCGTCCAACATTGAGTTGCCCAGCGAGTTTCGACTTTTTACCACCGTCCAACGTTGCTATGCTATTGCAAATATATATACATATAATACAAACAGACATGCTTGTATGTAAATATATGTATATATCACCCACTCTCTCGCTCGTTGGCTTACGAGCATAGTAGACGTTGAGTCTGCAAGGGTTGAGCTGCGAAAGAGGGAGAAAGAGTGAACTTTATACTACTCTGCACGTTATGAATATCATGATTGCGACCGAGGTAAGGGTGTCCGACCTACACACTCATAAGCTCAAACATACTCCGTCCATACACGTACGTGTTGACATCCTCGCGCAATGTTGAGACGAGGGGGCGAGAAAGTTGGTTCTCTCGGTCATTTCAGAAACGAACTGGGTCATCCGCGAATGAGGTTATATGACACGATGTGCAATGTGCCTGAGAGCCAAGATGGGTTAGCTCAGCGGTATAGTAGGCTTACTCATAGCACATAAGTACATATATACACACGTATGCATAAGTATAGAAATGTATGCAGCGAGCGTGCAGATATTCGTACCACCGAATGGACGTGAGGGTGCGGTTACCTGACTTCTATCTCCTTCTTACTGTCCTCCGCATGTATGTTTGTATACGTAAAATAGAATTTGCAAAAGCCGAGCGAGTGTAGCGAGATTGGGCCATGTGCAGAGAGGAAATACACCGCAATGACGGCGGACGGCATGAATTCACATACAAGCACGAAACTCACAGCGTCACATCTCTCTGTCGAATTTCCTTGTGTCACTCTGACGTGATCCTGCCATAGTCATAGGTTCATCACGAATTTAGATAAAACTCATTGATAGATGCACGGTGTATACCGAAATGCTCCCATCAATTGTTTCACTGAATTCTCTTTCTTGTTACAGCCTTTGAGAAATGCTCAATGAGAACGCGAAGAATTTTTAGTCAATTATTTAACTTGTTGGGTTTCCATTCGTTCCCAGGAGACTCGATAAACGTTGAAAGCCTCAAACGTAGTGCATAAAGTTAAGACTCGGAATACCAACGTCCGCCTATCTCGCATGCCACGTATTTTATGGGCAATCAGTCTTGCTGTTCGGGAAAAAGCAGAAAGATTGAAAACAATAAAACATTTCGCATATATATACGACTTAGTCGGAGAGCTGTCACACTCGTCCAATCGAATCAATCAATAAACATCATTCACTCGAGTGACTTTATAGTTTCTATAATTGCCCTCTACCACATAGCTCTAAGTGATGTGTATATGTGTACTCCTCCACTGCCTCATCGATTGAACCCACTGACATCGTTGCAACTTGCTTTCATGCTCAGCTTCGACGTCTTAGTATTATTCGCAAACGTCTCTCGTTTTAAGTACAGGTATGTGCTCTACCACAGAGGTCTAGCGCATGTGCCGGAGAGGCTCCTCATGTACTTTTTCACAATGACGGATAGCTACGGCGATTAGCGTCAATCGCGCGGCCTCGTGATATTTGTTCGTTAACCTCCACGGCGACTTCGTTGGCGGTGGTGAGTTTCAGAGACTGAGCGGGAGGAAGAAAGAGAGATTCGCCCAGGAAATAATCATCAGTGGTATATACATGTATATCTCAGTTCCATATAGCTATAGTAAATGAGAAAACTCAACCGACACGACAAGAGCAGGGACTCGTTCCTGCGAAGAACTCGTGCGCTCTTCTCCTCTAATTGACGTGATCATCCTGCTGCTCTTCTTTCTTCTTTTGGTATATACGTATACTACCTCAGTGCATCGTTTTCGTATACTTTTTTTCTCTCTTTTCTGTCGACTCTTGGTCCTCTTGTCTGTTCAGTGTGGACTCTCCAACCACGGTGACACGGACAACGAGGAGAGGAGCAGCAGACGAGAAGAACTCTGGCCATCGTCCACGTTGTCACGTCATCTCCTAACGACCATTCGAAATCTTTGGTGAGAGGAGGAACTGAGGAATACCCGGGCGTGCGCGCATCCTCTCTCGCTAACACTTGTCACGTTAAGAGGAGCTAAAACATATATCTATGCAGTAGATGTTCACGACTGCACTGACCGAGATTTTTCTGTGCGATGGACCATTTTACGGTCTTTTTTCATCGCGTCCATTCCGCATTTGCTCAACTTACGTACACGCACTAAAAGTATCGATTTACGATGCGTTTCATGAGGTTGCGCTCAAAAATTTACTACGTTAACCCGACGACGCAGGGAAATTGCGATATTTCATTTATTTGGTCAAACGCGTGATTGAACCAAAATCTCTTTAACAATTGCGTTCACTTGCCAAGCCATATGTATGCTTTGTACATAACAGGACTACCATACAATGTAATTCTACGTTCGCGTTTCAAGCACAGATTCACCGATTGAATCTATGGTCCACAGCATTCACGAAAACGTTTTCAGCTGAATCCACGAGCTCTTGTTTTTTAACTCTCTGTTGCGGTATCGTTCTGTGTATATATACATATGTTTTCACCACCTCGTTTTCTCAAACATTTCCCAACACGAAACTGCGTGTTTCACTCACCGTTACATTTCAGTTCAAACTATGTGAATGTTGAGGGTGGACACAGTGACTGAGGTGATCACGATGAGCGACGGAAAACAAAACGAGAGTCGGGGTAGGGGATAGACAAAAATAACAAGAGACAGTGGTTCACGAGCTTTCAACTCACCAGGTTGGACAATGAAACTTGAAACCATGAATTACCGCGTCGAAGTGGAAAAGAGAAGTGGATGCGAGTGTGGAGTCAACGTAGATAAAGCGAAAGATGCATATAGGTTAGCGATTCGTTATGTTTCTGTGGGTGCATCGGTACTGTACCTATTCTATATAATAAATCTGGAATCAACGAGGGAAAGAAAGCAAGAGAGGTATAAAGAGAGAAAGAGAAGAGAGAAAGAGAGAGAGAGTGGAAAAATCGTATATTGGGTGTCCTGGCGTGAGCGCTCGCGAGGGCATTTGAAAAGCCGCGAATAGGTGTGACAGGGCTTTCGAAGCTCTGTACCATCAGCGAACGCGAGCGCGGGACGCAATTTGAGAGCAATCGACTGAACGACACGCCGCAAATCAAACCCGTCTATGGTGTGTTCCACCAGTCCACCTATACAGTTCAGGTCGTCCAACACAAAACCTCCACCCCCGCGCTCATTCCCTTTTACCTCTCCCTTTCGTCGATTCTATGTGCATTCTCTCGTGACTATTGGACTCACTCGGTCACCCCATGCTTCTCTTCTCTAGGCTTCGTTGCCTCTCGCTTTCTCGTTCAACCTGTCTCCCTGGTTCTATTCGTTACTCGATAAATTGCAAACTCTCGCCTGTTCTTTCTCTCTTCCACTCTCACTCACTCATTCTCGCAATTCGAGTTTACTCTTCTCCACACGCTCGACCAATTCGGGTTTGCACCCGGTACGTTGGTCGAACAGCTGGCTCTGTATACATTCCTCCAACGTCCATTGCCCCAACCTCCATTACGCATTACAGAACACACCTTTGCTGTTAATTGAATTGATTGTTTCCTCGTTGTTACAGTCTCTCGTATTCTGTAAATCGACAGAATTACGAGAGTGGTGCACATACTTAGACTGATTCAGGTAGCAATAGAAAGAACGATATAAAAGGCAGGAATAACTAATACTTTTAAGTCATAATGAGTCGTAGATTACGCAGCGTCAGAATCTTTCACATGTGAACTTTTTGTCATTCTGTCTATCAAGTTTATTCCTAAGGTATCAAATGCCATTTTCTTACATAGAATATGACTACCGAGGTAGGATTGGGCCAGCGCACAATTCACTTTGTCACCGCTTCTCCATCTCTTTTCCAAAGCCCTTGAAAATCGAACGAAATCCTCCACGGCAAATCCACTTTTCCTCTGATCCTGCAAAGCGAGAACGCTTTTCCTCACCCTTCCCCTATTCCAAGTTACCGGTATACGATGAAAAACATTTGTATCCGCGTCACGTAATTCGAGAGGCGACACCAAGCAATTGTTTATTGTCCTACAGTATATTCAATCGAGAGAGATGCGCGCATGTACATGCACAACTATTTATATTGATAAGAGCTACAGGTGATTTGTCGTCTAGATTGGAAAACCGAGTGGTTGATCGGATAAATAGATGAAGTGTGTTTTCGTGGCTATGTACAGAATGCCAGTAACATTTCTCACTTAACCAAAACTCACCTTGCTATTTTTTTATGATTCTAGATGCTGTGAGACAACAAGGAAACTCTTTGACGGTTGACTGTACAGAAGTCGAGGCAAAATGAAGGCTCTCGTGGCAACAATCTCGTTGTTTCTTTTTATGGTGGACGATGTTGCATGTGTTGAGTGGAAAAATAGTGCAGTGTTGGACAACAATTTTTTGGTGTTATGGACACCGGGCGAACGGGAAATCACTTTTGAAGTGCAAGTTAAGACCCAAGGATATGTGGGCCTCGGTTTCACGAGGGACGATAGACAAGTCAGCGCGGACATAGTCATCGGGTGGGTTGACAACAATAGCCAAGCTCATCTTCAGGTAAGTCAAGATAGTTTAATTTACAGATAATCGATATAGTTCTTTAGTATCGTTGAATAATTTAACCCCGCGAAAACCTCCATAGGTAAAGAAAATGATTAAGACATTGTCATTATTTTGGACCGACGCTCTCGTACTTGCCCCCCAAATCCAACAGCTGGAATTTACGTGTATAATATCCATAAAACCTATACCACAAAGAGACGCAGCAGAGATACCGAGCGTTGCCGCCGGTCTTCCGTCGAATAATCGTAATGATCTCTCCCCCTCTCACCCTCTTTCGAGAAGTACTAATCTACCGGGTGAGGAGCTACATAATAATAGTAGTTTGATGGTTAAGTAACGGGTGTCCTGTTCCGATTGCTCGTGGATCCCGATAGTTATCAATCCTCGACCAACCAAAGTGGCCTCTCACGCGCTTGCCGAACGCCCTGTCATTACGCTATTTACCTCTCGCTCATGCTCTTGGTTCGAATTCGATCTATACATAAGCGTGCCTCACTTACTCCTTCATCTCTCGCTCGTTTCGATCATCTCACAGCCGAACAATCTGGAACTACTTGTCAAACGACATTTCAGACATTGTAGACGGAAACGCCTCTCTCGAATGGTTTCTCATTGATCACTATAACTCTGGTTCATTTAATTAAAATCCTGAAACGAATCTGGGTTCTAATTACGAAGCAGTGCTTCAACTATATATCGGCGAATTTGTAGCCATTCCAACCACATTTTCAACGAGTAAGCTAACTTTACGACTATACAATGCTCGCAGAGAAATCAACGAAGCAAGTTAATGATGAATCCATTTCAAGTAATTTGATCTACATGCATCCATCTCATTCATCGATTGCACCGCCTTATTATAAAAATCATACAATTCATTATCGGAAATGTCTACGTGAGCATTGACCTCTTCTCATCCGCTTCAGACTTTGTGACGACGCTACACGAATGAATGTTCTTACACAGACATGAACGACCATCCACAAGACTGCTATTAGATATGACATTTAATGCAAAAGGTCACACCTGGTCATTACACTGACAGAGCGAAAACTTTGGCTGGTTCTAATGAAGTGATTTTTTCCTCTTTTTTTTTCTCTGATAGCGCAGACACCGGGCATACACCTAGTATGTGACGCATTCACTAGCCAAAGCTCGCGTTTCGGTCCGAAAATTAAATCTCTACGAATACACAAGTCTGTAAGATAGAGCTCAGTGTGTACAGGAGCCGAGCGATCGATTGGTGCACATATTGCTACTCTATATAAGCCGCATGTGCTTAGATATACATATACATGTATCTTTACGTATATATGCATGTATCTATATAGATACATGGTTGCATGCATAGATACATGGTTATAGAAATGAGACATTATATACGTATAGTAACTTCGATATCGAGACGTATGGATTTCTTTTTGATGAAATGTTAGTGGCATGAGGAGAACGAATATCTGTACTATATATCACTGAAAAGTAATCTTCCTCTTTTTACTCTCCGATATCGGTTCTCGCTCTTTCCATGTCTCATGGACTGCTTCTCCTAGCTATAATTAAATTCGTATTCGCAGTCCGTTCACTCGTTCCCCGTCTTGCTCGGGTTTCGAGAAAGATGCTACTCCTATGATAAATCATTGAACATTTAGTAGAAAAAATATCACCACTGAATTGAGAAAAAGCTTCTCTAGTTTTATATTTGAAAAATCGAAATTTATGACCGAACGATTTGAAATTTGTAGAGAATTGTAAAATTGACATTTCGTCAAAAAATTCAGACTAATCGCCTTTGAATTAACATGACAAAGGTATTAAAATAAAATAACGATCTATTGGGTAAACTAATTGCTTTTATTTACATCAGATAGAGATAAATTGCTGGGTTTTCTTAGGCTGCTTGCGTGTGTATGTCGGAACAGCAGCAGTTGCATCTATCGTATGTTTGCAATTTTTCCAGTAGACCGCTCGGTCGAGCATCCCTCTGTTCCATAATGCATGTCGCTGGAAGAATGCCGACGCGACAACGACGACGATGACGAAGAATATGGAAGACTCAAACTGCGAGAGCTCTCGGCAATGCGCATCAGCCCTCAGACTTTTCGTGTTTTCTTGATTCTCTTTTATTCTTTATCTTGTATCTTTCCATTCTTGCTCGTGCGTCTCATCACTCTTCCTATCTTCACGTTGTTCCTGTCTGATTCTTTTTGCCTTTTCATCGTTCCACCATCTCCCTCCGACGCGCGATTTATAAGAATTACTTTTCGACGATAGAAGAGTTTAAGTCACGTCAATTTACCTACAGAACCGTATTGATTACGGTCTTTCGTATCTCGTGTACATTTATACGTAATATCCCATAAGATACGCTGAAGTAGATGTGCATCCGAGTAGGACAAGGAAATTCTGAAGAGAAAAGTTTTGGGGTACTTTCTTCTCTGACGAGTCTTCCATGAGTTATAAATTAATGGACACACCGATCGACACCGTAGCAGATAGACTAGCATAATTTCCCTACACTGAAAAAAAAAATTCAGTACTGCCAACTACGCGATGAGGTTGGACGATTCTCGTTGCATCAATAGTCA
>JABSMR010012332.1:0-11134 GCA_018902295.1 Dusona sp. PSUC_FEM 10030013 | reverse complement strand
AAGCCCCTATTTGGGACTTAGAGTCCCAATTTGGGACTCATGACGTCACATCCGGTTCGAACCGATCGAGCGGACAAAAGTCCCAATTGGAACTTAATTAGGGTCTCACTTGTCCACTTAAGTCCCGAGGCCCAATCGGGACTTTTTTGGGACTTTTTTCAGGGACTCGCTGATCCGCCAGGGCAGTACGTAACTCGTGACCCAATACATCGTTTTTGACAAAATCACAGGAATATGCGAAGATGCATGTCATCAAATAACATGCATAGTCGATAGACCGTTAAAAGAATCACCTTTAAGCGTCATTAGTCGCAAACGATCGTCTTCTGGTGAACTCGAGTCTTGAAATTTCGTAACTAAGACGTCGGTAATTCCTTTCAATTTATAAAACTAAGAGACCGGGCATCTTGATTATTATTTAAAATGTAGAATATAGGGTCTTTATTGGTCCAATTTTATAGGTATTTTTAAATAATAACCTAAAATATAAAAAAATGTAGTCAAACTCTCTAGAAAACGGTGCGAGGCAGTTTGGAGTGAAATTAGTAACGCTCAACAGCGTGACGTAGTCTGTAGTTAAAGATTCCCTAAATATGAATATTAACTATCTAAGCGAGTTTGCAATAGATTTCGACAAACTAAGTCTAACATCTGTCACATACAGAAAGTACATGCGCAAATTTTTCAAGACACTTGTCACCGTTTTGGAGAAAAGTGGTGACAAAGAAATATCCCCATCAGCTAATCGTAGTGAAACGCTTAAATCCCGTCTTTTTGCCCTGCGGACAGTCAAATGTTAAAAATACATCCAGTAATATCTCTACGCGAACCATGACGAAGACAATAATAACCGCCTAGATTTTCTGGGCATACTGAACCTGACTTTAAACCGTTGATTGGGAGACATTCAACTAGGCTGCTCGCTTAGTCGAACGGGATGAGATGTTACAGGGTGGTTGTCGACCTATGAAGGAGTTAGCAAGAGACATAGAGAGCAAATGGACGGCCACAGAGAGACGAGAACAGGTACAGCGCATGTGTTATACCCGGTCAATAATTAAATTCCGCAGACGCCTCATATCTTATCGACTCTGTGGTAGCGGAGGAGTTGCTCGTATCTATATACATATATTCCTTGTAGTCCAATACGTTGGAAAGGATGCATTGCGGTGGACTCACGTGACAGAGTCTATGCTTGCAATATCTATAGGAAATTGCGCGTGCCTTCAGAACCTATAATACCCATCGACCTTTCATCACCGGAGGGTAGAATCGCTCGTCGAACAACGGACCAAGCCCGGCCTATTCGAATTTGCCTTGTCTGAGAGTTTCGCTCGTTGCTCCGTTGATTGAATACGTTCTGATGAAACGCACGCGACAATATGATTAACTGGAATAAAAAAAGGACACAGATCACATGGCTACGGAAACTCACCGAAAGTCTCCGAAAGAAATAGAGAGAAATTTTGGATAAATAATGGGAATCACTACAGGCCGGCATTAAATAGCTAACGTGCAAAGGATTCCGATAAAATTTTAGTGTCACTTAACAAAAATTCGACCCACGCAATTGGGCCTCCCACGTTTTGCACTTATCAGCCACGTTTGAAACTTACGTTTTTATATGGTTGTTTTTTTCCCCTATTAGAGCTCACTGAAAGCAACTTATCTGATTTGTTTTGAATTTTTATTTCGACACGTTAGTCCGCTACGAATTTTTGAAAAATATCGCAATTTTTTCTTCAAATATATATAACTCTCTGAAAAATTGAGCAAATCCAATGAATGGAGGAGTTAAAATGTTTGTTTTGAGCATCTGTTCTAACGCTCGACGACAGATGATTCCAGCAATAACGGACATAATTTTATAGACAAACGGATCAAAATGACTACAGGCCATCATATTTTATGTTGGATTCATCTGAGTAATGTAGAATTCGATTCCTCCAAAGTGTTGCTCGAGAATGCAACAATGAATGTGGTGAAATTCAATGTTGATGTGCATTTTTATAAAGCTCCAAATGAATCCAAGTACTAACGTAATCGAACGGGTTTTAATATGCTCCAGGCTTGCGAAAACCATTGCACTTAACATTGGATTCATTCATTCTATGCACCGAGTCGCGTCATATCATTTACAAGACTGTGTGCAAAAGTTAGGACAGAAAAAAAATTGCATTACGCTACGGCAGATGAATCCACGCATAGTAGAGGTTTTTTCGTATATTGAACAGACAAAATGAGCGGGTGTCATCACCTTTCACATCAGATTCATCTGGATCACGAGGAATTTCGGTATTGTGGCACTCAACATTGGATTTACTTGGTTTATGGGCCGACTATGGATACAGTAAGAAGTAAAAAATATTGATAAGCTTTTCATTGCGCCAAGACATATGAATCCAGCGATGATAGACGTCGTTTTGAGGACTGAACAGTTAAAATACTCACACGTCATCATCTCTTGCATTGCATTCATCTTGAATAACAGTAATGTTATTGTTCCATGCGTGTCAATTGGAAATTCGAATATTTCAACATTGAATGAGTTGTAATTCATTTTCAAGTTCAAAATCATTAAGCTGCAAACAAATGCATTTTTAGTGGCCAGTTGGTCCGCCTTTAGTGTGCATGCGTTCCAAAAATCATTGCCTTCACCGATGTTTTGCAGTAAATTATTGTCTAGATTCTATTGATATATTTTCAGCACTACCGTAAGGGTATCGCTACAATAAGGAAATGTTTCGTGTATGCTCTCAATTTATTCATTCCCCACTTTTCAGTGCATCATTATTGTTACTCTAGATATTATTCCTCATCGTATTTATGTGTCGTATTCATTCTAAAACGGGATCTGCATGTGCTCTTCTTTCATCTTCGCATTCATTATTTTCGTCCTTACAAGCATTTTGGATGCCTGCCTTCACGTCGCCGTTGCAATGCCTAAGCGCTGTTAGTTCTTTATGAGGTTAAATCGCCTCACGGGTTATGATTGACTCTTGACACATTAATCTGACATTCGTTCGAAAATCGACCGATGACGGCAACTTCACAGAGTGGTAGAATTTTAGCATGTCCCGGCATTAAATGCAGGCACACTTCCGTTTGAGAATAGGTTGTAAATCATTCAAATATTATTTGAATCAGTTTTTTCTATTTTAAGCAGGATTTTTTTCAGAGCGTTAGTCTCCTTCCATTTTCTTTGTAAATTTTTATAAAGAATGGTTATTTATTTTATGAATTTTAAGGCTAGAACAATCGTGGGAAAATGTTCCGTTCCATTTTTTTTTATAATGGTAATGTGGATTATTTTTCCCAATTCCCTATAACGCTCAGAAAAATCGGGCTAACCCGATGAATAAGGGGCTAATAATATTTGTTTTAACCAGCACTTTTCTTTAAAAATAAGTAAAAAATTGTGAAAAAAGTAGTTCGATCAATCTTCTCAGAACGAATTCACATTATAATGAGAAAAAAATAGAACGAAACCTTTCAATACGATCGTTCTAGGCCTAAATGTATCCAAAGAATAATCATTTTCTAGTCAATTTTCAAAGAAAATCGAAAGAGGTTAATACTAGGAAAAAAATTCTTACTTAAAACAGAAAAAATTGATTAAACCAATTTTTAAATCATTTTTAACATATTTTCAAATAAAAGTATATTTTGTAACAATGATTTCGACGCTCTTATCCATTGGATTTGCTTAATTTTTGAGGGAGTTATATGTACTTGAAGAAATGGGATTTGCTCAATTTTTCAGGGAGCTATATATACTTGAAGCAAGAAATCGCGATATTTTTCGAAAATTCGTTGCCAACTGATGTGTCGAGATAAAAATTGAAAACAAATCAGGTGAGTTGCTTTTAGTGAGCTCTAATAGAGAGAAAAAAATCACCAAGATAAAAGATGCAAAATTCAAATGTGGCCAATTTCGCGTGGAGCACCCATCACGGATACATTACGATGACTTCAAATATGATGTCGAGAAACGTGAAAAAAATGCTGCAGGTATTGATATTCCAAGTTGAAACTATTCTCAACAAAGAACCGATATCGCGGGGAATTGTTATCCGTGAAAAGTTTTTATGATTTCCCGAAGCGTGCATTGGGTTGAAATTATGGATACCTCATGAAGAATAATAAAGATGTTCCTCATTGAGTCTATGGCGATATATTGCTTTCATCCAATATTTCCATTGTTTTATGACGTCTGGGACCTGACACTATTATTGTTATTTTTTCGTCAAATCTGTACGAATTTCAGTGTCTATCGACGAGACAATATCATTACGGTAGCTCACGTATCAGCTGTATTTTTGATCTATTACTATATACCCACAATACAATCACTGAGGAAAAAAATAGCTCTCTAACTTATTTTATATGTATTCGCTGTTGCCTGATCGTGATGCTAGAATCAGTAACAAGAATCTCGCAGAGATAGGGAAAATAACGAAAAAGCATGAATATTGTATTGACTATGGGATACACAATCATTCCACGTGCTTTGTTCAAGCAAAGACGAGTAGTCCATCGCTGCAATCAATATGCAACACTATATATATGTATGCTACTCAAAATATGAAACACGTGTTCTATTAGCCTACGATTCTATAGATTATTCTGTAGGATTAGTAAGAGGCAGAAATTTTCAAATGGTGACGCTTTCAGGCTATACTTCGTAATCTTCTTGCTTTACTGAATTATTTTCTTCCTAATACTTGACATCGAGCCGCTGTCACATTGCTTCATAATCATAATACATATCAAACGTATAGGCTCTACAAAACATTTTTTTTATCGTGGACTATCCGGAATATGCTGCAAAAATAGAAATCAAAGATTCCATTAGTGTTTATCGAACCGTACAGCATCGAAGTTTCTTTACGCTATTTTTTATGTTCATCTTTTCGAGTTTATGAAATATCCTCAATCAATTACTAACGTTGAATGCACTTTGTAGGCGTTAATGGTAGCCTTAATATGGGCGTCAAAAAGGATAGATTCTCTGTGCGTTATCGCTGAAAATTTACATGGCAAAATAGGCTGAACATCATCAGCAATATGGAGGATTCTTCTGGTTACTTTATGCCGGGAGTATCAGTTAAATACACTATGGTAGAAATTATACAAAAGGAAAGCACTACGTAAAAGACCAAAACGTCAGTGAACAAGAGTGAGCACGGTCTTTGTAGTAATGCTTTGAATTCTCCAACCCCTTTTCATGCTTTATGTATCTCTGTTTCATTTTTAGTGAGACTAAAATATTTCTCTGCAATATTTCCGTCTGTACCGTATCCAGTTCGCTTTTAATGGCGATCGTAATGCTACCACTGCTCGTTCTCTATGCACAAACATTATCAAAAAGAACACTGTGTCTGCGTAGAGCTATGTACAAAAAATAGTATTACAGCATCGAGCTAATGTCATTAATCACTGGCACAGTCGTTACAGTATCGGTCACGTATAGTAAACCTACATGAAACGTAGTTCACTACAAACAAAACATGAAAACATAACAAATACTTCGGAAAGAAATACACGTAATTGTTGGCATTTTACGAATAGTACAGATACGTTTGATTGTGGATTTGTTCGTATGGAATGTAAGAGCATTTTATTAGAGAGAAACCTAAAATAATCGTCCTGATACAAACATGTCAATAGAACAAATCTGTAATAGTTGATAGCTGTTACCGTTTTTTGCACCATATGTGCCTTCAGTTGCGCATGCAACAATACCAAGTTTAATCTTGGGAAAATAAATGTTCTTTTTTGAGAGTCCATTTTTGTAGTAATGAAAGTTTTTGGAAAAAGGGTTGTTCTCTTCCTCTCTATTCTCAAAACTTGCACGCTACCATACTTGATGACCATTTCGCCGGTTTATTCACCACTACAGGCTACACGGGAGATGCGAGTGGTGTTATTGTGGTCCCTTGTTACAGAAGTGCCGAGCAGGTGCTACTGGATACTGAAAAGATCTTTTGACGATGGTCCAGTAGTGCGGTTGCATTGTAGCCGTGCTAAAAGACAGAGATAATGTAGAATACGCTAGTCTCATTTTCGAAGGTGAAATTCCGACAACCAGCTCCGGGGATAACACCTGCCATTCCTCGACACCACGAATTGGCCTTCGCTTATTTTCTCTCCTTATTTCATCTCTCGTTTGGAGTCACGCGAAGATCATTCTTAGTTTTCGGACATGTGCTCTCGTGACACAGACTGCAAGCAATTCTTTTCCACTGTTAAGGCGAGATAATTACAGCCTGGTTATCACTTACCAACAAATCGCCAGAGGTAAAGCCTTTAAAAAACACAAATAAAAATAAGAATGGTGAAGTATCACGGTGACAAGGTTAACGTCTGGTTTTTTAATCAAAAGTTTCATGGTGCGGCTGCATTATTTATGACAAAGCAACGTTCATTCGTAGATTTTGGTATAAGTGATTTTTACTCTAGGTTTGGGTGTTCATTCTCCGGTCTATATTAACCTCAACGTATGGTTCATACAAACTCAACCAGGATGACATTGTCTTGGGATATTGGCAGAGCTGGTGGTGAAATTACAGAGGAGGTTGTGTGCACCGTGGTCAGCTTGATTCCTCAAAAGGTCTGTGGGTATGCGGGCTTGGACGTCGTGGAATCTAGGATATAAAGGCTACAAGGGTTTCATCCAACCTTTTTATCGTTCTCCTCGCCCCTCTTTCTCTCTGCTTCTCTCCTATCTTTGTGGACTTCGTTGTCACATGTGAATATGTCCATGCGCTTCGTTAAACTTGGATTATCTATGGAACCCGTATCTAATTTCAGTTTCTCTTAACGTCATTTTTTGTCTATTTGTAACATATGATCGTTTTTGAATTTGTCAGAATGTTGAATTTTTTCTATTCATTCGTAGTGTCTCGAATATTTGCAATTGAAGATTATGGAAAGTACATACAACTTGTCACATACCATTTTCTCGGATACTGCATGAATTAAACGTCAGAGAACAGGACTGTATTAAATAGCTCATCCAGTTGATTCAATAATTATACTGCGTCATTTGTCTTTCTTGTATTTACTGGTCGAAAGCAATGATAAATAAGCTGGACATAACTGAGGAAAGAAAACCGTGACTGAACTCTACGTGATTATAAACTAAAGATAAAAAGAACCACCATCTTTTCATTTAGATAGTTTTACTTATTGAGGTACTAAATTCGAGATTTTCCTAATCGTTTTGTACTTAGAAACAAAAAGACAGCTCACATAGAGAAATCGAAATGTATAGTTTAATTTCTGCTGCTTGCGATTTAAAAGGTACGAAATCTATAACATTTTCCAGACTCGATGGTTCAATCGAATAATGGAAAGACAGCATGAAAATGAAGAAATACAGAAAAGACAACATGAATAAGATGGAAGATAAACGTGGTCGAATAATTTGGCATGAGAAAACGTTAAGGTAAAAAAAGGTACTTACAAATCAAGTTCGGACAAAACGAATATTACGAATACCCAGATATGAATAGTAGATAATATTCAACCAAAATACCATAATAATTCCGCGTATTCTATTGGACCAGCATATCCTTTGAGAAATCTCAATTTAGCGATGGATTCCTTGAACATCACGAAAATTTCCTTCCGGAATCGGTCTGAGAATCCAATTTGCTTGTGGGTACATTTCAAAAGTGGTATATCGATAGAATTCATTCGCAATTCAAGAGCTGTATGGATTAATTATTTTAATGTAGTTAAAAAAATACGTGATTATTGAGACTGAAAAATATCGAACATGGGAGAATATAAGGAGAGGCGAAAGGAATGAAAAAAATCAATGTTGAATAATATCGTATTACACATCTGCCGATAAAATCCAGCACGGAATGTTCGCTGTGGTTAAAAGCTGACTGAAAACTTGGGCATCATATTCCTTTTAGCTGGAAGCCATTATGAAATCCGTTGTGGCGACGTGCTCGCTTCCATCTTTCGTGCACTTTTTTAATTTATTTTTTGGTCTACTCTAACTTCGCCGAGGAGATAGGAAGCAGTCACAGCATTTTTATTCATCCTCATGTCGATTATTGAGATGAGCTCTTTTTATATTCGTCTCGTTTTCGCGGTTACAATCATTATTCGGACTCTTAGTCGTGACTTCAATCTGCAGTGTAGTTTTTTTTTGTGGGGATTTTTCTTTTTTCTTTACCTGTTCGAGACCATCACCAGCACGACAGCACATCTTTTTATTGCTCAATCCTCTTTCGATCTGGTGGTCGGTTTTTTCCTTTTACTAGCTCTCACGACGACTCGTTTATTTCATTCTTTCTTCAATATTTCCAGGCAGATGACTCGAAGTCTCTCCCTATATCCATGGTCAAATCCTCTTTTGGCGGAGATTCAATTTTGTTTTCCACAATATTCTATAGCCGGGAATCAAATGAATGCGATTCACGATAAACATAGAAATTCAATTCAAAGTTTTAAACGAGACGACACCTGCTGAAGATGCGTAGAGAGATTTTGATTTATTTCGGAGGAAAAACCTGTCAATTCACCAGAACATTTAAAATACCTGTAAAAGTTTGATTTTTTTTCTTTCAATCTCCTATCAGCGTAGTTTCCCTTAATTCCAGATTGTTCTCTCAAAGGGCATTACAACTCTGAATAAATTGCGCTGGTAGTACGTTGTCGGAAGTACGTCCAATCGCGGAAAAACCGCAATCGAAGGCAGGTATACGATTAAAGATATATTGAAGTGCAATTAAATATTCCATTTACGTGAATTTGTTATATAAAGCAATGAACGTCCACGGTTTGAATGTCGTTGCCAGCTTTATTGCTGTTTTACTTGGACTGTTCAATAGGGCTCAGCTTATTCAGAGATGATAGATAATAGAGGCAAATTAAAAATGCATCAAAGGAACTTTGTAATTGAGAAAAAAATTATAGTCAGGCCGTGGGTGAGCTCGAATGTGCAAGAACGTTTTTTGAATTGGATCCAACGTGCATATTTGGTTTCGCGTCATATTTTCAATAAAATATGTCGTTGTTCAATGAGTTCTTAGGGTCTCGATCTATTGAACATACGGTGGAAGCAGATCGAAGGGTCGTAGCCAACATTGCTGTATCTATTAGACCCCCCTCACAAATGTCCATATACATTGTCGTGCGCATGAAATTTACACAAACGCTCGCATACATCTCTGTCGAGAAACAACAAAAGGCTCTAAAGGTACACGGGGCTTATCAGGTGTCACATAAACGACGTAAGCCACGCACGCGCTCCTGTCTTTCATCCTTCTAATTCGCCTCTCCGTCGCTCCCTGTCTCCACATTTGCAATGGCATTGCTTCGCTCGTATAAGCGCAGTGACCATAGCAAGCTTCCATTATAATGGATTTTAGTGTCCCTAACCATGATGAAGGCTTTCCATTGGAGCGCCGCCATAATTAAACTTTGGAGCAATTTTCGTCATACAAAGAAAGCATCGTTTGGCTAACTAGCAGATTGGTCATGACAAAAGCATCGTTCTAGAACTTCTCGGTTATCGATCGTTTCCTGCCCTCTTCCGACCAGGTGTTCTCTCAATTGGGATACAAACAGTAAAATCTTTGTGATGAATTAAACAATACATTTGTTACGATCTTTTCGTACACTCTATACAGCTGCAATTTATAATAGGTCCGAATTGCTTATATCCATATAGTCACTACAGTAATCTCTAGTCGCAACCGGAGTATCGACAAATTTTTGTCGAGTGACGATAAAATCGAAAAAAAATTGTTCTAATTTTTTTTATTGCGGCTTTGTTTGATATAATTTGAAAGACAAAAAACAGGGATCACCGCTTTTGTGGTACTTTTTTGACAATGACGCAATGATCGGTAGAGAAATCAAAATTTTTGATAAATGTTATGAATAACTGATGAAAAAACAAAGAGAACGATGTTTTGTTGGCTCTGACATTTCAATATTTGAAAAAATAGCGGTAGCTGTAGTTCAAAAAAAAAGGTTTTCTCTTGCCGTCCCGAGAATCAAATAATATTCCATTCTGAGTATTCGATAATTTTCACTCAAGTGGTAATATTCTTCGTCGATAATCCATCTACAATGATTCTATATTTTTTATTTAAATGAGGGAAGGAATAGCCTATAAAGTTTATGGGCTATGAATAAATGTATAGAGATATTTATCGCTCTGGGCAGAGGAGTATACACGATTATAGATGAATTAACAATATCGAGGTAAAAAGTATCGGATATCCGAATTCGGACATGATGGTCCATAACTTGCATAAATATCTATTAAGGTATTATGTACCTATAAATGCCAATCTCGATTTACGGTTGTTGAGCTTGCAATCGGATATACTTGTTTTTTCTCTGTTTGTTTTAAGATCTAGGGGTGAAATAGTGAAAGAGAAAATGAAACAGAGAGAAAAGAGGAAGCACAAACAATCGACGCTTATCGAGGAGAGGCGGGCAAGCGGATAAAATGTTTATCGACGTTCGGTCGTCGTTTTTCTTTTCCTCTCGTTCATGTGCGATGTAGGAAGTTTTCCGAGAGTTTCATTTGTCCATATTTTACCGTGTATTATATTGAGCGATTGGCCGGTCCGAGGATTTCCGTTCACTTCGACTGAGCATGACTTTATCTATTTTCGATCAATATTTATGCCACGAAATAGCACAGTCACCGAATCATTGGCCATCTGACCTAACCTACGACATTAAACAGTGAGCTGCATCCAAAGTTTCACGATTATATGCGCAGGGTCAATCCTGCAAAGTGATTTTATTATATCCCTTCTGAAATCTTGATAAAGAAATTTACGATCAATATACGTGCAAACGATAACGATCAGGTGAGTTTTATTCCCCTATAAAAGAAGATATTTCGCAGATGCGCATTTCATAGATTTGCTGTAATCTCGAATCGAAGAAATTTTGACAAAATCATTTCAGTTTTATAACAGAAAATGGTAAATATGTCAAATCACGGCTCCACCTTAAAGCAGCTAAAATTTTTTTTTATCATTCCTCATCACTAAAAAACGATACCCTATGTAATATTAAGGTGGGGAAAGACTTCCAACGCCATAAAAAATATAAAAAATTAAAATCAGAAAATATGAGAAAATATAGA
>JABSMR010012321.1:0-11134 GCA_018902295.1 Dusona sp. PSUC_FEM 10030013 | reverse complement strand
GAGGGAGAGCGAGAGAGAGAGAGAGAGAGAGAGAGAGAGAGAGAGAGAGAGAGAGAGAGAGAGAGAGAGAGAGAGAGAGAGAGAGAGAGAGAGAATCTTGTCTTTACAGGTTTTCACGGTACGATCTTAAGCGGGTGAGAATAATCGCACCAAGGTTGAGAATGTTTGTCCTTCTACCGAGTCTCCTTATTTTTCACGCACGAGCGCACACATACCTCGTTCTACCGTAACGCACTCCAGCATTATCAAATGGCTTCTATTAGATCCAATTAAAAAAGGCATCGTCACATCTTTGTTTGCGAGACCGCTTGCCGCAAGACCAGTAAATTAAGACAGCTGGATGTAATGAGAAGGAAAGAAAAACTTCTGTATCTTCAAAGGCATTACTTAAATTGCAAACGAAGCAATCGTGTACGATAGCATTTATCAAAGCTGTGTACTGCGTCGAATGAGAAAGCTTAATATTCAAAATCGCAAGCCAAAACTTACCGAGTAAAGGAAGATGCTCAGAGCAATCTTATTTTTTCAAACATTTTGCTTGCTCCTTTACGTACAGTACTGATTCTTTTTTGCGAATCTAATCTGCACCGTCCCGTTATCAAATAATTGAATCTTAGAGGCTCTTTTAAGATGCGTCAAAAAAGTACATTTTCAAAAAATTCACATTTCACTACCAGATACCTCGAAATAAAATGTGGAGGAAAACATTGAAGAGAACCTCTTTTAGCAAAGAGTATTCTAATAAAATGGCATGCTCAACGTCTACAAGATTGTGTACTTAGTTTATGAATTGTTTTCAATAAATTATGGAGCTTACAGTCTTTTGTAGTAAAAGAAGCATGGAAGGGGAAGAATTACGGTACGTCGTAGAGTCACAACAAATAGGTTATATTGAGTGCGCGACTTAAACATATGCCCACGCATTCAGTTGAATGAATGGAGTAAGGATTATCAGAACATGGATTATTGAAATTCATGTTATGATAATCATCTCATGTCTATATAAATACGTAAATGAGGAAAAAGACTAACGAAAAATCAATTGTTATTTTAAAACGAAGTTCTCACATTAATTTTATGATAGAATTTTGCCGGCGAAATAATTCGCGCTTTCCCGCTAAAACATCGGCTAACTTATTTTGTTGTTTCCAGTCAATATATTTTTGTGGCTGTAATGACGTTATTAGACTCAACTTTGTTACTTTGTGATGAAAAATCAGGGTTAGAGTTTACAGTTATGGCAGCGACCTATTTACGAGCATGGGATTTTACTCGGTCTTTCATCTCTTGTAGAAGACATCCTGACCCTCCTTAAGGGGAAATTATTATACATATTGTTTTACAACTTGGACGGTTATAACTGAAATTTTCGGTATGAATTATGTAAAAGTATCCAAACAACTGCTATTCCATTCGCCGTAATAAGCAGCCGCTAGTCAAACTAATACCTGTGCATAAAAAACGTTATACGTGTGGTATTATGGCGGAGGTTCCACCAGAGAGTAGAACACAATGACAAGGTGGGACTAATCTCATCAGCCGATGTTTTGGGATTTGCAAGAGGGGAAACAACGATTTTCCAGTGGATACGACGACAACAGGTTAAGGTTACACAGTAAGGCATACCGAGTGAGTGGCATACTCAACCGCATGATGAATATAGTATATAGATATATATTAGCGACGGTGGAAAAGGGCCAAGGATGCTGAGGTTGCAGCATCGGGGCAAGCGAAACGAAAAGAGATGGTACATTCCCGGGTCAAGAAACCGAGGGTCTCGAAATCCGCTTATCCAAAGGAGGGATTGTGTGAGGAGGCGGGGTAGAGAGGTGGAAGATGAAGAAGAGGAGAACTTGGAGGGAGAAGGAGGAAACGGCTGCAGGCAACGAACCTGAACAGAGGCTGCCTTGATCGAGCGTGTGTATGGATTTGCTGTAGGATTTAACATTCCAATAGGAAAGGTCCTTCAGGTAGGATTTCACTCGACCCCGGGGGGCTATATGAGGCAAAAGGTTTTTCGAAGAAAATACTCGATCCTAGCAGTGAAGCGACATCTACGAGGCAGCCTTTGGAAAATAAAATGGCTGGTGAAGCAAAAAAGAAAAAAATTCAACACAACGCACTAAATGTAACGAATGTTCACATTACATTTTCATCCCTTACTTCGTTTGCCGGGAGTTTTGCTTGACGAAGGAAAAAAAAATATTTCTTCGGAAAAATTCAATGGAAAAAAATATTAAATCATGTGGAATGTCGTGTTGAATGTGCTTATATTTCGGATATCGACAGCTGCCCTATGTAATAACACATCCGATTTCTACTACGAACTATTTTTCCTGGTAACTTTGTACTTTATACAAAATTGTATTGATACACATCGTGATACCTTTCAAAATGTTTGTCAATTTCCATGTGTACATAAATTTCGATGTACACATTCTCTTGACTTTATATATAGCAGTTTTCTCCAGCATCTTTCTTTCATACTTGGGTATTCAGCAAATAATACCTCTGCATTTATTTCTGCACAAACTACGTCACATGCAATTTCGTTTTTGCAGAGCTAATATACTAGGCAGTACCTTTCCTACACACGATGTTTTTTTTCCAATTTCCTTTCTACATTCGATTGCAAATACATGGGTTCTCGAACATTATCTCCGTTATCGGCATATCGAATGATACTTCATCTTCATTCTTAGCATATGAAGCTGTCAATCGTGTCAGTGAAGGAACATCCTTTGGATAACGTACAATTCATTGCTTCAATCTTTTGACTATTAGGAGCATAGACACAAAGTGTGCATGGGCTTCTCTGCAATGATGAGCTCTCAACTCATGATTTCTAAGTGTCGTGCGATATTGAACATTATTTGATAAGAGTCGTGCACCGATACCGGCGGTCCATTATGTGGCGAATACAAGCATTTCTGTGGAATCTGGTACTCATATAGGCCTCATCCAGAAAGCATAGTACAAGTATATAAGAGCAAGATTATAATTATGTTGAGAAGCGAGGCGCGTTCAACAAAGTGTCAACTAATTGACAAAATGTCTACTACAGAATTTGTACACTCACAGCGTGATTATCAATCGTGTTACAATCAACAAATTTAAAAATTGTGAATGACAACAAATAATCGTTAAAAATATTCGAGGTAAGAGTCGCATAGGACCAAAAAATTGCTGTAAAAAATATTTTTCATTAGTTTATGCACCCTCGTTCGAGTTCCTGTTTGAAGAGTCAGTTTGGGCGTGTCCCCATCACGAGGCAAATTTTTTACGATGGAAAAATCGAATATTTCACGAAGTTTGAACGACTAACTTATGACGCTTAAGGTTTTCCAAGTTATTTAGCACCGAGTATATATGTACATCGCACTTTTCCTTCCACACGAGTTTTCCACGCATGCAATGCTAGAGGCGAAATATTACTAAATACTTTGTTTATTATTTGGACCACCGTTGTTCGTTTCGATTGAAATTCTCGTGAAAAAATTCGTATAAACGACTTTTTAGGTACTTATTCGGCATAATCGTATGCTAGGACTTGTAATTCGAAATGTTTATAGTTTTTTCAAAAATTCATGAAAAATGAAAGAATTTGTTTACTTATTTATCCCAGTATATCAATTTCTTTTGTAAATTACAAAAATTTGAAAATTGACTCCTCTCCGGACTCAATTTACGAAAACCCAAACATTATTATTACAACGTTGAGACCTGGCGACAATAACTCGAGAGAAGCCGCGGGTACAACTATATCCATGTGCGGTTACCAAAAACACAGCATTCATTGCCGTTTAACGCAAGAGTTACAAAGCCCTCTTTTGTCTCGTTCTTTTTACTCAGTCGAACCCACACGCATATTCCTTTCATATTTTTCATCCTCTTTTTTTTATTTAATTGAGCACTTCCTTATTTTCTCAGCGGCAATAAAACAATCATAAATTACCGGCTCTCAAGTCGATGCGGCGCATAGACAGTTATTAGAGAACGAGCGAGGTTTCCAGCCTACATAGAGAACCCGTAGCACACACGTAACCAATACACATTCTTTATAGCATACAATACACGTAGAAAAAAGTGCGTGTTAACATGCGCCAAAAGGGGTCTCCATTAACATCCGTGCAAGTTGCAAACTCGCCTTGTGTCATTAGCGCCAATAGCTAATAAGCGAATGGCGTGTCGGTGGTAAGCTCTGAGGGTTGTACTTTATCGCCGTGCAGAACTTAACATAAAGGGAATTCTAATATATCCCTTGCGAGTATGGTCTTTACTATTGTAGTTAAATAAAGGGAACACTGTTACTGATTTTCTAAGCAAAGAGCGATTCAAAGGCAGAATTAAAATCGAGAGCAATAATGTTACGGTACAGGTCTCAATTTCGCGTGAAGATGATTTCAAACGTTCCAAATGCTTTTCAAATGTCTAAAGTAATATTTATCTATTGGCAATTTGCAAAATTCACCTGGGGTCTCACTCACAAATCTCACTTAAGAGGATTCTGTGTCTTATAAGCTGAACATAATTGATACACATTTGTAAAAAGCTATACAAGTGGATTCATGTTATTGTTTCATAATACTCTTTATATGTTTTGTTTATGAATTTTTTTTTTTCGATACAACACGAGGATAATTGGTAAATTTACAGAAAATTCAAAACTGATGGCTACGTAAGCAGAAGGCTTTAATGTATTTATGAATGTTTATAGCTAAGAAATATTTTTCTTGTCAGCGACATGGATGACAAAACACATTGAAACTTTAGTGGAAAAATTAGCATTGAAAAGTTAGCAACACACTGTCTCATATGATCATGAATCAAGATCAATTTCTGATATTACAATGTCGTGTCTCTCTGCCGCTACATCGTTGGCATAAAAGTTTGTGAAATTTTTGAGTGCTGTTATAAAACCAGCTGCCGTAGATTAGCATAAATATAAATTCAGCAATTCCGGCAACCTTTATTTCCGCCTGAAAAACGAATAACGTATTTCCGATACACTTTCCCCTTCGTATTGAAGGATATTTTTTATGCGCAGCTTTTACAGTCGCACGCATGTCAAATGCATTGAGATCACGTATTAGAGTCCAGGTACTTGGACTATGTGAGCTTGTATTTAAAAAGAAAACATAAATAAACACGCCAGTCGACTCGAATATATACACATCAATTATACGCATCTGTCTAAGTGTTTAAACCTAAATGCTTGTACTGTATACACTTGAACTTTTTGGCAAGGGTCTAGCATCAGTCAGATCGTCGGTACAATATATACGACGTGGAGGAAGAAATGCTGCTGGCACAGGAGAATCGGGAACGACAGTCTGTAACGTAAATTGTCAAATAGTTGAAAAGATGCGACGCAGCTGCTTTCGAGTCGGTGATCTAACGTTGCTCTGTATGAAAAGTGGAGTCGAGGGAGGGATAGAAATTGAAGGAGAGAGAGAGAGAGAGAGAGAGAGTAAGAAAGAAGGCTACAGACAGGAAGGAATGGAATGATGATAATGGTGGGGAGATTTCTCAACGGAGGTCGCGGACGGACGGCATGTTTGACTTTTTTGGTGCCTCATACTCATACACGTCCTCAGTGACTCTGCTCTCGCTCTGTTTCTCTGCTTCTCCGTTTAGACTATCTCTTTCAACAGATGCCGACATACCAAAGGTTTCGCTGTATATTCGTTTCTATCTTACACTCTAGGTCTATGTACTATACGTTGCAGCCAGTGCATTGCAAATAATAAATATGTGCAATATTGACTTTGTACACTGGCAACTCGTGACAAATCATTATTCATGGAGAAAACATGTTTTTTTACGCTGTATTACATTTTTTATTGAATATATGCTATAAAATATGAAGTAAAAACGCCTATCCACACCGATTCGGCACAAAGTTGCAAGCGTGCGAAGCACACACATTTGATTATTACATTTTTATCGGTCCCTCGGCAGTCTACATTGACGCATGCACTCAGCAATCTTCCTTGGCACTCTGCACGTCAATTGGATTGCGTTACGATATTCCTCCCATTTCTAACAGTTATTGCCGACTACATGCTTTTCAGGCTCGTTTCGATTTATCAAAAATCTATTACTGTTTCATAAATCAGTGAACTTGGTTAT
The DNA here is from genome assembly GCA_018902295.1 of Dusona sp. PSUC_FEM 10030013. NCBI lineage: Eukaryota > Metazoa > Arthropoda > Insecta > Hymenoptera > Ichneumonidae > Dusona > Dusona sp. PSUC_FEM 10030013. Next base: position 5,002 of record JABSMR010012321.1, on the reverse strand, counting down.
TTCAACAGAATAGAATTATACTTTTTTTTTAATTATGACAAATGATAAATTGCGATAAAATCAGTTTTTTTGAAATCAAAAAAATATAAATGTTAAAAATTTACCGTGACTTGTTGGAATTGTTCTCGTTATTTCATGGGATAAAAAGCCACATCGAAGACGAGGGTGTTCATCCACACGAACAGAGAAAAAAAGACTCGACAGCGAAGACAAAGAGTCTTGAAACCGGAAAAAAAGAATCGTGACAAATAATCATCATGAATCAGACGATTGACAAGAGCAGTCATAACGATCAGAGTGTGATAAATCGTAGGATAAAAAAAAAATTGGAAAATTTACCAATTCCAAAAAATAGGCGTGAGTGATGACAAGGAATGAGAGAATCGATTCTCCGCAGACCTGTTATCGTCACAATCACACTCCATTATCGGACGTGCCAACCCGACCCGAGTTTCACAATCGAGCTCCTCATTACTTCTACGTGTTGTTCCTAATATATATGTATATGACAAGTGACCAGCTATACATATATAACTTGTCTTACACCGCGTCATGGCTGGACTAATAAGCGTCCACAATTCGCTGTCACATTTTCACATTACCACAACGTATTCCGGTTGATTTTCATGGAAACTACCGCACGAATTTCGGTTTGTGGCCTTCGGAATATCCCCGAATGCGGCATAAGCGATTTTGAAAGTGCTTAGGCTCGAATTGAACTTGTATAAATGCCCATTTTCAACAGCAATATTGTCAGAGTATGGGTAGATTTCAACTACGCTCCATTTTTCAATATTCTTCAAATGGTCGAGAGATTTGTAAGCTATACAACCAACTGATCGTTTGAAAAATCTTTGAATTCATACGAATGACCCTTTTTTCTCTTTTTTTCGCTGAAGAAGTTTTTAATGGTGACAGTCATAGAGGGATGAATTTTTTAAGGTGAGCCCTATATACACACACGCCCTTTATACACATGTGTATTCGAAAGCCGATCAATAGAAACGACCAGTTCCATAACGAGGACCATTTAGAGCGCAACGATATAGCGATTCGAAGCGAATCCCCATTGCAAAAAATGTCCTTTAATAACGTTTTTTTTTAGTACGGCTTACCAGAAATAAATGGTATCGATAGACGAACGGAAGCGGTTCAATAATAGCTGGTTTGTGCTAATTCCGACTACATTGACTATTGAACATGTAAGTATGTCTTTAACGTTAATTGTCGAACCGTATTTAATCTATATGAAATAAATAAATGAATTTATTTTATCACCAAATGTAGGAATCGTGCGAAAACGTTGAAACTCTTTCCGGGATCTTGGCAGGAGTCTTACCAGAAGTCTTGCCGGGACTATGTTTTTCTGCGCGGATACTTCTTAATTTAGTACAGCCCTTTACACCCTATATCCTTTCTATATCCAAAGAACGGTCATATAATCATTTTATCGGTGTTTACTCCTTGGAAATTATCATTTTCCTGTCATGGTCGATGCCCTACCCATAATATGTCTTCCTGCAAAGGGATTTCGATTGCCGTCACTAATTCGGTTTAGAATTCAGTTTGCCAGAGGTACTCGGGCTCTATGAGGCAGCTATACGATATCGATGTGGCTGCAGAGCGGAAAACGAAGGGCAACCCAAGTTGGGAGGGGATATATTCGGTCATCAATAGATGGCGTTTGACGAAAAAATATATTCGAGCAGATGTACGGCGTAAGCCAACGATCAATGAAAAAGGGGGTGCTGGCAAAGCCAATAGGCATGATGCACAGGCTCTGATGGTTCGCGGTGAGTTATATCGAGCACCGCAGGGCTGGAACGATTAAAGACTACACGCAACGAATATTGTATCGTGTGGTATTGGATATTTCCTAGAAGCTTTCAAGAATTTACAAAAACCCATTTTTCTACTATTCACATTTTACCGTAATGATAATAAATTAGAGTAACGTTGCCTCTCACATACGGTATATTATTGTTAAGTATTCACATTTAAAAAAAGGTTGATGCTGACAAGAGTAATTTCGCTACATCCTTTCAAATTAAGTGAATGAGCCACTGAACATCTTCAAAGATCGTGATGGAGAATTTACTTCGTTACCGTGACACATTTCGGTTTCGCTCAAAAGTTCATTAATTGTAATAAATATAAAAGCGGAATCGGACTCTGCACATTTTTGGCATACATTATTTGCAAAGTTCAAGCGTTTAAAAATAAATAAATGACTCAAAAGCATACGACGCTCAGCATGAAATGTGCATCCAATTTTCAAAGTACTTGCGTACATAGAAGATTCATTAAACCGAACCAAATGTTGAGTAGATATTCCGCCCACAAATCTTTTAAATATAGTAGTCAAAAAACTTGGCAAAATTGTGAAAAGCGCGTGATTCACCGCTACAATACATTTTTGTATTCGTATACGTCATATTATGTAAGACGTTTATGTCTATACATGGTACTGCAACGCTGGATGCTATCCCGCTCAAGTTACAACTCCCAAGGATCCTTTTGTTTTTATTTATGTTTCAAAAAAACAAAGTAAATGCAGAGCAAGAAAGAGATGGAAACAACGAGAAATGCAAAGACGAAAGAGAGTTATACATTCTGCTGCACAGAGCGCATTCGACTTTGACACTAGTTTTGTATAGCCCATGGGCGTTAAACGAGAGAGAGCCAGGGATAAGACAAGTGGTGTATAAGCGAAGAAACCAGTAGAAGCTCAAGAAGAATGTAAGAGAAATAGAGACACACGTACTTTGTACGAGCTGTTCTGTGTCAAACCCATTTGTCTCTATTTTTTACATTTGAGTTATTTTGCTTTTTAAATATATTGACGTAGATTTGGCAAAATTGCTAAAACTAGAAACAACGAAACAATAGAGAAAAAAAACAAATAATCGAATTTTTGACAGTTGAATATTGTTTTCAATTAAGCGTTAATAAATTTGAGTTACATTGTGAAAAAAAGGAAATGAGTTATTTGCTCGTAACTTTTTGGATTTCTTACTCGATCCACGAGTACCAAGTCGTGTCTCAAATCCCAAGCTCGTGAAACGGTTTATTTCAAAGTACTTAATAATTGTTGAAAAGGAGGAAAAAGAAAACAATACATATGCATGTTGCTGCACGAAATGTCCTATACATACTAGAGTCAGCGGATAAGTGGGCCATAGAAATATACGTATATATATACACAAAGAAAGATATGAACGCGTGGACATAGCTTTTGTGAACGGAGGTTAAAGACAGAGTGTGAGTCTAAGAAGAGACGGCGGATGCGAGGGGGAAGCTTCAAGTGGGTAAAAGAGAGTGAGGAGAATTTAGAAGGCAAGCAGACGCAGAGTGGATGTCGGGTATGTACAAGACTTGGAAATTCTCGAGTTTCCTTAATTGTGCCGAGTTTTTCTACAGTTCCAGAGCCAACTGACTACTACAGAGTTCGAGACTCTTCCGTACCCTGCGGCTGCTGTTATATATCTGTCGTTCATCCTCTCAAGAAGAGATGCAGACCGACCTCCCAATCAAGTTCGAGATGGTGTGTTGAAGCACGTAATCGGCTCGCAAGAATGCATAAAACCATGAGGACCAAGAGAAATAGAAGCGAAGAGAAATAGTTCGAGCACAGATAAGAGAGAAATGAAAATAAAATAAACTAAAAATACAATAAAACAGACTGTTGAGTCACGCTTTGGCGTTGTGCATGAAACGTACGTGCAATGCATTTCCCATCGATCGTATAGCGTCTTATTGAACCAATTTGAACTTCGTGTATTTATTATTGAGTCACTGCCTAACAAAAGTTCATTATTTTCATAAGTAGTTTGTCGATCGACCGATCGAAGTAAAAAATGAAAAACGATTTTGTATTACGAGTTTTACACGGGTTTTGAGTTTCCTGTTGAATTTAAAAACAAAATCGATATTTATTAGTAGCAAAAGAACATAAAATCTTCGAAGCACAGGATTTTATGGAGCTTTGTATAAAAATGAGCTCAGCATAAAAATGAGTAGCTGCGATTTTTTTCCACATTTTTTTATTGGGATACAATTTCTATGAAGTATGTTCGCGTATGCATCACCGAGGCCTCGTAAAGTAATTTATTTTATTGGAAAAGTAATAATCATGTAGTTCGGAATAATTCTGTGGGAATATTAATATGTACCGTGCACACAATTCGCTCAAAATTTATCATTGCCATTCATAATACTGATGGTACACTTTTTTGTATCCTTTCGATAGGACCTTCCGTTTTACATAAAACTGTATATTTTATGTTATCCAACGAAATCTGACGAGGCAGTTTGGATGAAATCGTTTATCAAACTGCGACCTTTAGATTCCGTGAGGACTCCATGCATAAAAGATGCAAATAAAAAAAAAGCAGAGACACAAGCACGTCCAATTGGGTTTTCAAAGAGGTTTTCTCGACCGCAACATTTCCCTAGGCATTAGGAGAAAAATTTATAAGATCAGGAATCTCCTCAGGGTAGGCTACAGTATTGACACTCAATGGGAGAATAAGCATGTTACGAAGGTGCATAGAGACGGGACGGGCGGTGAAGACGAGAAAAACCGATAGAAAAATAAAAAGAACGAGAGAGACGGAAGAAAGAAAAGAGCGAACGTACAAAGGCCCATCGGTGGTGCGCTTTATTATAATATATACACGCACATATATCTACGTACCAAGTTTCAAGCCCGACGCGGTGTTGGCTCCGGAGTGGTTCTACCGAAAAAGAACACTCGAAGGGCGTGAAGTGCGCCAATCATGGGCCGTTATTGGCGGCAATTATGATAATAGCATACCCTCGAGAGAGGATGCGCGAGATGGCCTCTCGTCATACAAATACGAACACCGAAGTACTCACACACACGCATATACATACACTTATTGATATACGTGTAAAATATATATGAGATATTTTACGCCGCAGCTGAGGCCTCCTTTATTTTTAATCCTTCATAGAAAAAAACTTTGTTTTTTTTTTTTTT
>JABSMR010012310.1:0-11138 GCA_018902295.1 Dusona sp. PSUC_FEM 10030013 | reverse complement strand
TGATAATAATTATTCTCAACCGTATAAGCGAATGAGCAAAAAAAATGGTGCAACTAAAATACAAATCTTCACCTCAGAACGAAACTTATCATGTTCAAAATAAACAACCACCGTAAGAACTTGAAATAAGTTGCAACTCCGCTCCCAAAGTGTCCTTCGATTGATCTAATAGCATGGTACCAAAGTTCGATAGAAGAAGAAACTTCTTTTATCGTAGTGTAAATCTATCGACAAAAAAAGTTTTTCAATTGGAAGAAAAATGTAAAGAAAAATGTAAAGACAATAATTCAATTTTCTAATCATATATCCAACACGTTCGAACAACATTTATTCGTTTACCTTTGTGAAATAAATACTCGCGGTATATTTGAGCCGTTTCTTGTACCCAAGAGATTTTCTTTTGGACATTAGATTCACGGATACAGCCAATTTAGCCCTGATGGACCTTTTCACCGTCAGACAGTGAGGCATTTCTCGCAAAGTTTCTAATCTACGCATCTCCGATATAGGATCATCTTGCATGAGCTCGTCTTGAAGTTCCATGCGACTGGCAATGTTTTCGGCATGTTCTTCCAGCGGCAAATCACCACCACCGGGAGGAAGTCTTATAGTATTGTACCCTATGTTTCCGCTCTTATTGTTCATCGCTTTAGATAAAACGGCTGAAATATTGACGAAATATTAAAAACTAGCAACAGGAGCCTGCTTAAGTTTAGCACAAAACTTACCTGAAGTTCTCGAAGGCAATTGCCTCGTGTGCTGAGCATAGGCTCGTTGTTCAGAGAGCCTTGGCATATCATTACTCCTCGTAGTGGACTCGCTACTCGTACTCGTGGACCTCTGTGACACTCCTGCGATAATGAACAAAATATATTTTGTCAAATTTACAAAATTGCAAAGTTTCGCACAAAAAACATTATTTCCTATTACAATAGGAATTAAAGATATTTGTCATTGAGATAATTCGTTTAATGTATTTTCTTAAATATTTCACACAATTTGATTAAATGTAAATTATGAAATTCTGATATTACGGTACTTTGAATATTATTTATAAATTTTTTTCAAACAAAATTATTCAGTGTTCAAATTATGTGAGAAAAAGAATTTTTATTTTAATCTTGTGAATAAATAAAGAATCGATTACAAAAATGAGAAGAAATAAAAGAATTGTTTACCTCTCGGTGTTGACGCACATCTGTCGAACGAGTACACCGTTCTGCTTTCTTCTAGAGTCATTTTTTTATCTTCCCGAAATCGGTGATAATTCAGTGAAGAATGATTCTATTTCAAAGAATTCCAAGCGCTATTGAATGATTTTGCAAAGAATTGCACGTGAATATGGATTTAAAATTAACTTGTTTATTTTTAAGTCGTTAATACAGCCAGAAATACACGCTTTACGTCAATCAAAATAAACACACACCTATTTGACGTTCCGAGAGATCTTGATTCTCGGTATTATAAATCCTTCATTCGTTGGGCGTGATCCATGAAACTTACGGTCGATACAATGATGCCTGGTGCGGCCAACCGTTGATAAAATAGTGTTTGCTCAATTATTCGTTAATGAACATTTATTTTTATTGATATATTTCGTACCATTATTCTCCCTAGAGAATCGGCGATTCCTTGAAAAAGACCCAAAATCAGTTCCAATTGGGACTCGGGATTTCGGAACTTAAGCAAACAAGTGAGACCCGAATTTAGTCCTAAATTGTGACCTATTAAGGAGTAAAATCCTCAATAAAGTTCCCATTTGGGATTCCGAGCCTCAATTCGGAACTCATGATGACGTCACGTCCGGTTCCCACCGCGAGTGACGGGAGAAAAAAGTCTCATTTGGGTCTGACTTGTCCACTTAAGGCCCGAGTCCCAATTCGGATTTTTTTTTAGAACTCGCTGATCCGTTTGGGCCGTTTTTAGCCTCAATTTACAAAGTGAGGCATAAAGAGTGAGTATAAAGAACTTTTCCGCTTATTATTTCGTATAATACTCACTTTCAACAAATCGTTCAAAAATATAATTTCGTACCGAATGAATTTCCGGACAGGAATTATTAAAGAAATTTAACACGATGAAACACCGGTGTATGGCCGTAAAACTGTCACAATGTTTCAATTGATGATAACTTATTATCGTGAAATTGATAGATTTGACACCTCTGATAAATGAATCACTCGAGATAAGAACCACCTGTTTTCTGGGTGGAGTTTTCAAGTCTAAACTGATAACAAAGCACAATGCAATTTAAAATGAATAGCATTGGAAAAGAGGAAAACTGTTTGCTCATCGGCTATTCAAATTTTGCACTATTTATGAAAAAAAATAGTTAACAAAACCAAGTTTTGTTTGGTAATTATTCTGAAGATAGTCATGTGCTTTATATCGTCGTTGCTTATAAGGACTGTTCGGGAAATAAGGGCTCGAAGAAGCGAATTAAAAGAAAAAACAAAATAATATTTGGATTAATATTGTTTTCAATGCTTTATTAGTTTCGCTGGTAAAAAAACTGTTAAATGCTCTTTTCCGATTTTGTAATTTAGTCGTGTATATAATCTGGAACTCAGTTACATTGTTTTCAGGTCGATATTTCGTGCAAAAAATTCAAGGTGTTCGATCGTGTGACTAGCAAATTTTTCCTACTAGACTTGGTTCCGAAGATTTCTCTCATACTTATTTGTAGCCAAGAGAAAAAGCGTTTGCGTATATTTATTTCGTGAATATATAACGTCGCAAGAATCAAAGGAAACGAGATCGATTTTTTTTTTCACTCCATTCTTTTTAATCATTGTACAAAAAAATGGTAACTTCATTTTTTTTCAATCGAAAACGAATAGATCAAAAGAGGCGAAGCTTCTTTTATTCTTGCGATACAAGCACAATCGTTGGGTTTTATTTATTTCACAATTTTCAGTTCGTCGCGAATCGCGAACGCTTCGAAACACGAGAACGACGGCGTACGACGATGATGAGATGTTTTTTTAAGAAATGCAAATGCGGTTTTCACAGACTCGATTAAATTAATAATCGTTCATTTCAATTGAATTCTATAATCCACCATATGCCCGTTGCTCTAATATATAAAATGTTATGTTCAACTAACCACGAACTATTGCATTACCTAAGCTCTATACATCTAAACATCTTACAGACATTATTTTTATACCTTATTTTTTGTTTGTTTGTTTTTAATGTTAATCTCCTCACGTAAACCGCGTACGAATGGTTGTTTTATTTTCTTTTCATTTTTATAACGAGCCAATTGGAGGATTTGAGCATATAAGTCAAGATTTATGGGATCAGTGCTCGAAAGCTATTTTTCAAGAGAAAATACCACGTTCGAAAGTTGAAAAAAAAGATTTATCGAATTGGTCAAGAGAAATAATCGTAACGAAAGTCCGAAACGAGAGCTAGTCCGAAATACCTTTTTAATTCGCATAGAAAAATATTAAAGGTTACATCGGTCAGTGTGGCAGGAAAAAAAAAGATCTGCCGAAATTTTTAAACCCGAATGCATAAATATTCGTCGCCATAATTTGTCTTTAAGCATCTTTTCGAATAATCGCTAGTTTTAGATTTTCGATACGACTTTCGATTCGCTCAAAATTGATACGAGTCGCGGAACCCGTTCCGACAGAACAAATAAAAATACGTATTTACTTTCGATTAGTTGCGTCGTTGCGTACGACCGATTGAATATCTTTAATTCGCGGAGACGGGAGTTTCGTCTTACCCTTGTAAGTAAGTACGATTACGAAAATGGTAAATGGACCCGCGCGATTAACGAGACAACTTCACCAAATGCTGTAGTCGGAATCATCCTGATCGAACGTCATGAAGAATCCAACGAGCGTCAAATACACAACGACGTTTCCTGCCAACGTCAAGTAACAGGCGCCCCATTTTATCTGAAATAATGTTTTTCAATTTATTTTATTGACTTTTAATTTACATTATTTGTCTCACCAGAAATTTATCAATTCAATCATTCAATTCGTCGTTTAATTATTTTCATAATTTTGTTTATTTTACATTTAGCAGTTAAATGTGCTTAACCCTTGATCCCAACGATGAATTTTTCGGAACGTGAACTCTACAACGGGTCGCGAAAACGAGTCCAATCTTTTCTTAAGCTTAAAATGTTCCTCGAACATGATAATGAGATTTAATTTACAGCATTCTCTTCGTTTTTATATTACAAAGAGAATAGTGTATAAGTGTGTAGAAGTGAAAAAATGGAAAAAAGATGTTTTTTACTTAATAAAATAGGACTGTTTTCGATTCTGTTGGAAGGTTATTTACAAATTTAACAGTATCAGTAAAACTCAGTACTTTTAATGGTTGAAAAAGAGTTTTTGCTTACCACCGGTTCAACTATTGGGGAACGTGCCAAGACGATAGGTAGAGCAAAAGACGAAACGACAATTCCTGTCGTAATAAATATCGCTAACTCCAAACAAGGATTACTGCTATTACCCGAAGGTTCCATGTCCGAATAACGCCGAGCTATGAGGGTCGGTATTGGCGCTAATATGTAGAATAGAACAACAAAGAACGGCCACCATATGCTGTCGAATAATTAAACAATCGAATAGACATTGTAGTTTTGAACAATTATATTTTTATAAATGGATCATTAAGCGCACTTACTTATAAGTAGGTAAAGCACAACCAAGGATGACAAAAGTCATTCCAATAGAGCCAGCAAACGCCAAAGTTACTAATCTGTAATGATTTAACAAAAAAGCATTATTACTATCATTTGATAAATCAATTTTTCTAACGAGTCGAAATATACTCTTTTTCTTTGAGATTATGGTCTCTTGGCCATAGCGTTTCTATAAAGGGGTCAGAAAATTCAAAGGATTGAATTTTTGAAAGATCAAAGATTGAGAAATTTACATTTCCCACTATAATATTGAAACTTTTCTGCAGATTTTTTTTCTACACGCTTCTTAATTACAAAAAAGTATATGAAGAATTTTGTCAAGAAAAAACTAAGATTTTGCCCGTTTGGTATTGGAGATAACGCGATAAAAAGTGAAATGTGAGGAATTTTGTTATTTCTCAATCTATAAACATTCTATTAAGCATTTTTTTCATTATTACTCTGTTGCATTGTGTCACTGATGTTATTGTAATCTACTTTGTTCGAGCTGCGATTGTTTTGGCGCTGCGTTGTTTCACGGATTATGAATTTATTCTACTTGCTTGGGGTGCGATTGTTTATGCGTCAGTTACGGAGCGTTATTGTATCGTATCGTATCTTATTTTATTTTATTTCATTGTATTTGCTTTGTTTGGATTGCGGTTGTTTGTTTTATTTGTCTCCTACTCTGCTGCGTTATTTTATTTTATTTTCCTTTATCTGAATATCGCGTGTTATTTTGTCTTTTTATTGGTTGCTTTATTTCTCAGCTTTTTTGTTGTGGCTGTGGATTGGAGAAATGGGCTGCCGCACAGTCCGTCGTTTAATACTGTAATTCGGCTGCTGCCCGTATTTTTTAAATAAATACATAAATTATTTCACGAGTTTTTCCAGTTCCGAAAAATACAAGAACGTTTTTAAGATATTTCTCAAGCTGTCTTGAAAGAGTTAATTTCTCACGATAACTGTAGCAGACAACGACCTTGATGCGAATAATAAAAAAAGCAGATCAATTTTGTTTTTCTACTGTCACGTTATGTATGTTGCTTGATACTTACGCTACAATTTTTCCAGTTATGCAACAAGGAGCAACATGAAACAAGAAAAAACAATCAATGAGTAAAAGATTAGTAGCGTATAAAAAATATCAAAGGTCGAGGTGTTTTTCATTTTGAAGACACGAAAAATGTTCCAGATTCATTTTGAGCTTATGACAAGTTGGTTGATATATATTTTTGCAAAAACATGCCATCATGAGTCGAGTGTACCATTGGAAAAATTTTAAACTGTGCGAAAACCATAAACAAATGTTATTTTTCATGCTTGAAAGAAAAATGAACGAAAAAATAGGTAGGATTTTTTAAACGGGAATTTTATTCTGTCAAAAAATGACATTTGACATAAATGAAGAATTCGAAACTCAAAATTTTCTACGTCTATGTTATTGATAAAGTGTCCATTTCATATTTGTTTCCTTCGACTCGATTAAATCATCGCAACAATTGAACATTACGAAATACATACTTTTCATACTGGGACTTGACACAGAGTGACTCAACGTCTAAGAGATTAATGTCGACGAGAGACTAATATAAATTTGTCGCAACGACAAGAAATAAAAGCACTTTGTATTTCCTTAAGCTGATCTATCAGTTGCACGAGCGGGGGTCGGTAACGGAAAAGTAGATACACGTTGTTCTCGGAAACGCTTGATATTTGGAGAAAACGAAGAGTTACACCTTGTTCTCTTTTCATTCGAGAATAACGTGTAACTCTTCGTTTTCTCACAATATCAAACGTTGCTGAGAACAACGTGTATCTACTTTTCCGTTACCGACCCCCACTCAAGCAACTGATAGATCACCTTAATCCTTATGTATGTATGTACAAGTGTTGGATGTTAATTGGATTGTGAAGAAAAAAAAAAACTAAACACAAACAACTGACAGTCGAAGGTATATTAATATATGGTAATTGACAAGTCTCGAGGGTTATGTTGTGAAATATACGTCAGTGTTTTTTTTTCTTTTCTTTGAGACACTGTAACACTAAACATCGCGGATAACTAGACGAGAAACGATGAGAGGAGAATGTCAAGAATCGCGTAATATTTCAGACATTAAGTATATCGTATGTAACCTTTAATCCCTGCCATCGCTGATAGAGTTTGACAATTGCGAAGGATTTGTTTTAAACACAAACGTCCAGTATATATTTATGGAGCGCATCGACGGTTTGCCGTCAACGACTTTTTTTTTGTCAACGTCCTTCCTCTCCGCCGCGTTGCGGCAAATACCATGAAAAAAAAACATACATTTCCGTGAAAAATAAACAACAGTAACTTCTCCGGAACGAGGTTATTTGACCGTGCGGGTTGTTCCGCCTCCCGGTAAAATGTATCTGATGGTTAAAAGTTAAATAAAAGTCGGGAATCCAATCCTACATATATCGTCAGATTAAATTCATCGGACGGCGGGACAACCCCCCCTAAGAATGTCCAATCGGAGCTCGGTTTTCTTAGGGATATTATAACTTTTAGAGATTTGAACGATCGGAATTAAGAATTTTTACAGATGGCGCCACACGATCAGTGGGATAGCTCTACCTGTCACATTTTTGTGCAATTTATCACCTTAAGGTGATCTATCAGTTGCATGAGTTGGTGGTCGGTAACGCAAAAGTAGATACACATTGTTCTCGGTAGCGCTTGACATTTCGAGGAAATGGAGTTACACGTTGTTTTCGAATGACAAGAGAACAACGTGTAACAACTTTCCATTTTCTCGAAATATCAAGCGTTCTCGAAAACAACGTGTATCTACTTTTCGGTTACCGACCCCCCACTCATGCAACTGATAGATCACCTTAAGGTGATCGTGAAAAATTCGTGTGTTTAATCTGTTGAAGCGTGAAATTACGTATTTATTTACAAAACCCGCGCCTCGATCGACGTATTCTTCGGAGACTGTCATGATACGAAAAAAATGGTTAAAAGTTTAGAGAACGAAGCGAAACATGCGGCCGAGCGAGCAGTTGTCTACGATAGTGAACGGCAATATAAACAAGCGATATGTTATTACAACGTCGCGTCTTGTTTATTGTCGAAATTACCGGAAAGTTCGCCTATTGCTTCCAAGGCCGACGAATATCGCGAGAGAATTGCTCAATTGCAGAAAATTGGTGAGTAAGCGCCGTGACTCATCCAAAGTGAAATTAATCGTTTTGTTTCTAATCAAACATTTTTATTGTAAAAACATTCGCAGTCGACGAGGAAGAACATAAAAAACCACAACATGCTCGTGATACGGCATTACAGAAGTGCAAATATCTCCTCAACGAAGCACTCAACGAGGATGAAGCAGGCTGGAAACACACAGCGGTGACGCTTTACATTGAAGCTGCTCAATTGGGATTGAACACGGTATTTATTCACGGTTACAATCTTTGAAGTGTACTTCGGGTATAGAATATCCCCAGGTAAAGCGTGAGCCCAAATTTGAACATCTGGTCTTTTGGAAGTTGATAATTTTTCCCAATACGTTAGCTCTAGAACTCCTTTCTCATTTTTCTTGCCTTCTAACCCATGACCAGGTTCGTTATCGACCCTATGATTTTTTGGCCGTAATATTGTTTGTACAACGATAAAGTTACTTTATTTTTAATAACAAATAGAATTATATGTGAGAAATTCAATTTCATAAAAGTTAAGTTGAGGAAAAACTCATTCAATATCTGAAGAATTAAGAAAATTGACAAAATTCTTATTTTTTTTTTTAATAAACAAATTGTTCCGCTTTATTAAGAAACGCTTGAAAATGATGTACAATTTTCTTCAAACCTTAACATCCGTTTCAAGAGGCCGTAGTTAACTAGACCCAATGAAAGTTTTCTGTTAGTGCAGGAAAGTTTATACTTTGGGGAATAAAAATGATGAATTATGAACGAGAGTTATTGATCAAGGGTCGAGCGATACCAGGAATTGCTCAAAAGCTTGAACTGTATGTGAAATAGACCAGCATTTACATAAGAGCCTATATTTTCAGAGAAAGCAATTGAACGACCCTGCAACAAAAGAGAAATTGAAAGAAATAACAGAACTCGCTATAGCAAGGGCAGAGTCGTTAGAAGGAAAAAGTAAAAATAACGATTTCGACAACTCCCTGGCCCTTTTGAAAAATCTACCTCCGGTACCGGAAACAGTTTTACCATGTCCGACAACCGCTGTACATACTTCATCAACGACGTCTACGTCTCCGGGTTCGTTTGTCAGCCAAGGTAAAAAAAGATTGCGCTTGCGATGTTATTCCATTTTCCCTCGTTGTAATGCAGTAAAATTATTTTTTTCTTCCGTTTATTACGTTTTTATATTTTTAAAAAGCAGGACCAATATTTATTTGTACCCCAAGTACAAATAAACTTTGGGTCTTACGGAGAAAATCGTAATTTTTTACTAAATTGCGTATCACTCGTTTTTAGAATTTTTTTAAGAATTACGAACGCGCATAAAGAGGCTCGATAAATTAGTAACTTAAGATTAATCTTTGTCACAGATTCACCGGCAAAACCGTCTTTACATCGAGGCAGTAGTGCTCACTTGAAAGTGATGGGTCCCATTGGTAATTACACGGAGGAAGAGAAGAGAGTATTGTACCATTCGTCGCACATAAACGACAACGAGTTCGTGCCGTTTATGAAAGGCGATCTTGCGGAACGTTTTAAATTCAACAATTTATTTACCGATCGCGATGGGTTGTTGGAACTGGCGCCTAAACAACAAATTGATTTCGCCCGTTGGGCAAGACCGAGCGAAATTTTCTCCCACGAACCTTCGGGAGCCGTGATGGTAATGGGAAATCATGTTGATTACTACAGCATCAAACAGACCGTAGGTAACAACGTTTGCTCGTAAGAAATTTGACGATTTCTAATTAACTTCAATTTCCTGTGGTCTCCACAATGAACTCACAATCATTCGTTTGTTTCTTAGGTTGTTTCCGATTGTTCCTTCGTGGCTTCTTTGGCTGTGAGCGCACAATATGAAAAAAGGTTCGGTCGGGCTCTCATCACATCTACTATTTATCCTCAGACCAAAAATAATAAACCTGTCTATAATCCATACGGTAAAAACACTCAGCTGGCTAAATACTTTTTTTTTTCCTTAATAATCTTAAGATTATCTAAAAATTAATAGAAAACTAAAATTTTCTATTGTTTTCTTTCTACACGAAATAACTTGATTGTGGTGTTATTTTTCCACTAAATGACTAACGGAAATGATTTTTACAAATTAATAGGAAAGTACATGGTAAAATTGCACATTAACGGCGTAAAGCGAAAAGTGATTATTGACGATCTCTTGCCCATTGGACGTGACAATCAATTGTTGTGCTCGTACTCAAGTAACCGGGGCGAGTTGTGGATTTCTTTGCTCGAAAAAGCGTACATGAAAGTCATGGGAGGATACGATTTTCCTGGATCCAACAGTGTACGTTGCCAATATTTATTTTTATTACTTTGACTAAAACTTTGAGTACATAATGAAAAATTAAAGAAATCTCATTTCTCTTGGGCTTTCACAGAACATAGATTTGCACGCGCTGACAGGTTGGATTCCGGAGAGATGGGCCATTAGACCGACCGAGCCGGATTTCAACAAGGACGGTCTCTTTCGCAACCTTTTGGCAAGGTGGCCCAAAGGCGATGTTCTCGTGACCGTAGCGACTGGAGAATTATCCGACCCCGTTGCGGACAAGACGGGCCTCGTACCTACGCACGCTTACGCTGTTCTCGATGTTAAACAAATCGACGTGAGTCTCTCTCGACGCGCAAAAAGAAATGGTAAAATTTTGCTGTTTAAACTTTTATTTTTATTTTTCTTTTATCAGGGTACAAAACTTTTACAACTTAAAAATCCTTGGTCTCACCTGAGATGGCGTGGCAACTATTCCGAGCACGATGCCCACCACTGGACTCAGGATTTACGACGGACTCTTAATTACGACCCTGACTCTGCATCACAATTCGACAATGGAATATTCTGGATCGACTACGACAGTATCTGCCAATTTTTCGACGTATTTTATCTCAATTGGAATCCTGGCCTGTTCAACTACACCTACTGCATACATCAGTATATTTCATGTCCATTTTTTTTTTTGCTTACTACGTTCATGCATTTTCTTACAAAGATATTAGCGAATAATTGGCATTCGACAGAATGTGGCAGGCTGGCGTTGGACCGATCAAAGACAGATACAACATAGGTTGCAACCCTCAATTTTCACTGGAAGTTCAGCCAGGTGCAACCCGTGCTATTTGGATTCTTTTAACAAGGCACATTACGGACATTGCCGATTTTCGACAAAATCAGGAATACATTACCGTGCTGGTTTACAAAAATGATGGAAAACGCGTTTATTATCCTTGTAAGTTTATTCAATTTATTTCCCAACGAGCGTATAAAATATTGCCGATTTTATATATATAT